>VMDR010011953.1:0-27464 GCA_007922815.1 Macrotus californicus
GCCACTTGGGGATGCCGACCAGGAATGTGTTCCCTGTACCTGGGCCTGCCCTGGCGGTGGCTTTAAACATAGGCAATTCGTGCTGGCATAAGGGTTTAACTGACCAAATTGTCATGTTGGCTCCTTTTGTCACCTCCACTCACTTTGCTGTGTTCTTGCGTGCTCACCGATTTCACGCACACTGCAGCAACGGTCAATCCCAGGCCGGGGCCCTGACTGACCTCCTGTCCAGTGAGCCGGACGGAGCAGGGAGCCATGCCTGTTTGCGACACATGTCCACTCTGCCACTGTGGCCAGGCCCTGTCACCTCCTTCTCTTTTTCATATCCAATGTGTAGAACATAGAGTTGGAAACAATGTTTACAGAGAAGGACATGTGTCTTAGAGAGACTGAATCACCATGAGTTGTACAGCTAGTGGGCAGCGGGACAGGGACACCCATCCACCCCATGGCTCTCACCCCAGTGTCCACCACCTACGTGAATGAATCACACAGTTTCCCTCTCGGTGGTGCCCAATCTCACTGGTGCTCAATGTCTCACATTCACACTCAACTGCCACCAGCCCTACCGCACTCAGAGCAGGTAGAAGCATCCAGGGTATTAGAAAGAACTTTGAAATGTGTAAATGCTCTTTCTTTCCTATGGGACAAAAACAGATGTGGAATAGATGTCAGAAAGGTGCCCGGGGTGTCAGAGTAGTGATGGAACCATCAGAGCAAACACCAGGGGACCAGACCTGCAGAAGTCTTGGCCTCAGACATAGGGTCCCAGAGATGTTTGAGGTCATGGCCTGCACTCCTGAGGTCTGGCCGTGCTCAGCAGAGAGAGCCACTTGTAAGTGCCTCGCCTGGGGAGGCTCTGTGCAGACTGAACGGCCACTCAGTGACCATTGGAACTGCCATTCTACCTCCCTGTCATCCCCTCCTTTCATGTCTCACTCTCCTTCTCAAGGCTGTTCTTCGTGGGCATATCGGAGTGACTTCCTCTGTGCAGCGATCTTTAAGGGGTCACGGCGTAATTTTTCTGACCTTGAACACCATGTCCATTGTAATCCAAAGGGATAGACACTCCACTGTGACTTCGTTAATGAACTTAGAGCGTTTTTCATTAGGCCAAAGTCCATAGGCACATACAGCTAGGAAATTAGCAACCAGTGTGAAATAAATTGACTGAAAGCTGTTAAAAAAGTTCAATGAGCATGAAGTAAAATGTATCAGGCTACTTTACAGGATTACGCATTGCACAGACTTCAGCAAGAATTTCCATTTTACAAAGTTGTAAGTTGAATGTCTTGAAACTGTTGCCAGAATGACGGCAATGACTTTCAGGAATTCAGTAACGTTATCTTTATGCTAATGAGTAAGTGAGACCAGTACTTGGAACTGACTTCACTGAGCTTCCTGATATTCCTTTGTCAGTAACTTTCAGACGGTGCTGGACCAGTTCAATGGTCCTGCCGGTAAAATTAAGCATCTACATCCAAAGAAACATTGTTCAGTGTGTTTCTTTAACTCATTTTTGGCCACTCACTGAGCAAACTAGTCCCGAGGCTGCTGCCCACGCTTCCCTGGTTCTGCACTCCACGCAGTTACTGTGAGCAGCAGACAGGGAGTGGGGGCGGGGGCCCGGAGCAGTCGCAGCTCTGCCCCGTGTTAGCCATCTAATACCCGACAGCGTGCTTCACTTTCTGAAGTTTGCTTTTCTCCTCAGCGCCATGGCACGGTGATGAAATCTAACCCATTCTCCTGACTCCATGGGATGGTTGTATGTTGGTTTGGGGGGACAGAGGCCTGCTGTATTATCAGAATTCTTGGTTGTAAGTGCAGAATTCAACTAAAGTTAGCTTTAGCAAAGAGAGAGAGAGAGAACTGTCTGTGTACCTGAGGAGGTAAGGGCAGCCCTGGCTGCCGGCATGGCTGAATCCAGGTCTTCGAATGCATCCCCTTGAAACTATGTATCTTCCCATCCCTGAGCGCCACCTGCCCTGTGTGGACTGTCCTCAGATAGTGTCTCCCCTGGTGGTAATGGGGATGACCTCAGGCAGCTCCCAGGTTACGTCCAACGGCTTAGCCGAAATCACTTGTCCAAACCAGCAGCAACCACCAAGAAATACAGAGACCTGTTGGCTCTGCCTAGGTCAGGTGCCCACACTTGTCTGGGAGCTGTGGCAACCCCACCCAAATTAAACTAAGGGCAGGGAAAGATGTGGCCACCCATGGAGAGGCTGGGCAGGAAAAATCCGTACATCTGCCACCTTTTTTCTGTTAGAATTCATATGTACTTTCAAAAAATACCCTTTCCTGGCCCTGGCCAGTGTGGCTCAGCTGGTTGGAGCATCATCCTGTAGCCAAAAGGTTGCAGGTCCCAGTCCCTATGAGGCCACACACCTAGGTTGGGGGTTTGATCCCCAGGGTGGCACGTACTGGAGGCAACCAGTTGATGCTTCTCTCCGGCGCTGACGTTTCTCTCTCTCCCTTCCTCTCTCTCCCTTCCTCTCTCTAAAAAACGTAATGAGAAAATGTCCTCTGGTGAGGATAAAAAACTAGTAATACCCTTGCCTGACATGCATCCACCTCACATACAACAGCAGCAAGAGTTACACCTTTTTCCGATGATGTGCATTTCCTAGTCTGACTGAGATGGAGCTCTTTGGGGACTGTCAATCTCCAGGCCAACGCCTGAATCTCACTCCACGTTAAAGACGTTGCACCTGTGACTTGGCATCTGAGAGCCCAAGTCTGGGACAGAGAAAGGTCCTAACTGGCCGACGCCCGGACAGAGCTCATTTTTCACAGCAAGGAGTTAGACACTCCCTAAGAAAAGCTGTGTGTTTCCCCCTTTGTGCTTTTAGGCAACCCACCTGGGAGGGAAGATACATTGTCTGTTTCCCCTGGACCTTGCCAGTCGTCACAAGAATCAGACACAGATGTCAGAAGCTTTCTACCAGTTTCTCCAGCATTGATGAAGTAGTCCTCCAAGAGAGCTTAGGCAGGCTAGAATAAGTCACATCCACCAAAATGGCATGTAGCAGACATCCAGTTAATGCTAATTAAATAAATGATACTGGAGAAAGTTTATAGGCCAGTACAAATACCTTTATTATTATGAGTGCCAAAAATTAGCATTTGTTTTTTTTTCCTTGTGGCTTTTTGCTTTCTGTAAGAACGTAAAATGGGGATCAGGAGACATACTAATCTATTGAGAGTAGAAGTGCATAAATTCAAGATTCAGATCATTTCTGAAATGAGACTGATGTCCTTCTCTGTCTGAATTCACCACACAAATTTGGAATCTGAATTATCCCAGCTCTCAAGGGATAATTATGTGACCCCCATAGCGACATCCATCTAAAGTGGGCTGCGAGATAAACATTTTACCATCTACCCCTGGCGTAAATTTAACACGCATTCACGTTGGGGGCAAAGAAGTCCACATAGAATATTTTACTTTTCCAAAAGCAAACACTGGGATCTGAGTTATCTCGGTTTAATAACACAAAATGCGCACAGAAGAGGCTCAGCGCCCCTCAGTCCTCTGGAACACAGGGTCCGGCAGCAGGAACGCCACGGAGTGTGGCAGGTAGGTTTTGAGAATGTCTTGCACGAGAGGGACAGCATTTGAACGTTTCACCTAACATGTCCTATGTTGTGCTTGAGTGTGATAGTGTTATGGTACAGAACTACATGCTTACGATTGTGTAAAAGATTTGTACGTAATAAAACAGGGGCGTTACTTGTGCCGGGCCCTGGGCATCGCAGCTGCCGGTCCGAGCAGGCCGACTGAAGACCAGTCACCTCCCCCACGTCCGCCCCGAAAATCTGAGTGTCAACAACAGCCAGTGTGTGTGTTCCGCACCTGCTTTCATTAGCTGTGCTGAATATGGAATGTCTTAATTTAATGGAACATCAAGTAAACCCATGCACCATCAAGGCAAAAAGAGTGGTTTTCCACAAAAAACTAAGTTGAGGGCTTTGGAAAGACTTCATGAAGCAGCTCTGTCAGAAACCTGTCGTTGGGTTGTCTGTAGGCTGGATGACTATAAAAATCAAAGGGAAAAACACCTCAGATTTTAAAGTAAAGCAAGTCCATCTCCAGCTGGCCTGACTGCTCTTCTTACCTCCGGGTTTTCCGTTAAAGAAATGGAGGCCACAAACCAAGGAGACGCTGGCGGTCACAGCGAGGTGACGTGCCTTCCAGGGTGGGGACCCTCGCGTCTAACACGTTTGAAAGGCTTTGACCCTGCACCGAGTGACCGCCGTGTAGAAGTGTGCTTACGTGTTTTGTGCTTTTCTGAAAAGTGATGGCAATTTAACCAAGACCCCCGCCCCCGACCTTCCTGTTCACTTCCTCAGTGAAAGAATGTGCGTCTCGTCCCCGCCAGAAGTCCTCTCTTCCAGTCCGCAGACGTCACAGCAGTTCCAGGAAGAGCTCAACATTTTTATTGAAACGCACAAACACTGCAGTCATTTTTCTGTCACTTACCGACGAGAGGCAATAAGCAAGACATCGTTGGCTGTGTCTAATTTACATCTGCATTGTCTCAAGTTTAAGGCTCACTGTATCATGACAACTCGAAATCTAGTTTCTTAATTTGGTGACTTTAGATTCCATATTGATTATATTTATGGACAAAACTAATTCTCTGACGGATGGAAATACTAAAACAAAAGGAACAGACAACTAAATGACTTCATGGTAGATTTTTCAAGTCAGCTTCAAAGATTTTCTTTTTTATTTACTCTAAATGAGACAGACTCTTCAGTTTCTATACCGTTGCGTGAGATCATCTAATCCAGAGTAGTCAGGGGTTATTATTTTGTGCCAGCCAGAAACTTACAGACTAAACTTTTTGCTTAAATGATTGGTTCCGTGCACTCAGAAGAAACATGTGAAGTCTTTGCCGCAGCAGAGACCCCTGCGTTCCTGGGCCGTGCCGGGTAACGCACAGGGACCACTGGCTGAGATACAGTCTGAGAAGGGCCCGTTCGTAGCGCCCGGGCCCACCGGGTCGGCCTCTGGGGCAGGAGTCATCAGCCCCTTCCTGCCTTGGGCCGTGCAGGTGTTCTAAATACAATGCAAAATTTCAAAAAAAGCCTTTGATGGTCTTAGAAGAAGCAGAGGGCCTGCCTTCCAGTCCTCTCACTAGGCCAAGGCTTGGGGAAGGTCGCCAGACACCCCATTCTCCACAGCAAATTTATTCAGCGTGGCACCTCATACACTTGATTTTCATGCCTCTGAAAGTAGCTGTGTGGTCTCTCCCGGTCAGCCCCGGCTTCTCTAAAAACTGTATAAAACACACAGAGATTAACGGTAAGGAAGACTTCCTGCTCCAGGCAATTCCATGCACCCTTTCTGAGGATCGCCTAGGGGAGAACCTGGTGGTCATCCTCTGGGTCACGCCTCCTGCCAGTTCCTTTCCTCTCCTGATGGCAAAGGTGGTGGCCCATCCTGTCAACTCGAGGCTGATCCAAAAATAGGATCTCGTCCACCACTGCGCGAGCCCCCGTGGGTTCAGGCAGAAATGGGTGTACAGTCTCTGCTCCTTCTTGGGCTAAAGAGGCACCCTGTGCTGTGGGCCACATTTTTATAGTCCACCTCTGTCTCGGTCACACTGGTTCCTGTGATCGGCGCTGGGGACCTCAGTGGCTGCTGCCTGAGCCCAGCACGTGGCGCGCTCCGCACAGCCGCCCCGTGCCCCGAGGAAGGGCCACGCCTCGCCAAGCTGGCGGACCGTCAGTTTATCTGTGTCTTAGAAGCTAATGAAAAGCAAGCTCTGGAAATGGGTAATGGCTTCTTTCATGATGTGAAACAAGCCTCACTGATTTCAGGGAAACCACACGCAGTCGGCAAAACGGTGGTGGAGGAGGAAACGCGTTCTCATGTGAGTGAAGAGAGTCAGGCTTTTGCACAATTTGAATAGGAAAGGATTAAGTGGTAGGAAGTAAATGACAAGGGCAAAATAAAATAGAATAAATACACAAAGTAATGGTTAGCGCAGGCAGGAGGTCACTGCGGTCCCCAGCAGAGGTGAAGAGCTCTAGTTCTCTAAAGAATAGAGTGCCTGGGGACATTCCAACAGTTTCAGATAAAACGGTACTACAGCCCCCTCCCCACCCCCACACACTGCCCAGCACCCTCCCCCACCCATCTGGGAAGGAACGGGGCCAGAGCAGCCTTGAGAACGGCCAGAGGAGCGGAGTCCCCAGGCCCCTGCACAGCAGGATCTGAGGGGTGGCAGACATGGCACCGCATGCAAAAACGTCAGCCCAGCACTGCTCCTCTCGGCCTGAGGTCCATGCCCACGACACAGAGGGGCTCACGACCGAAGAGCCGGTAAGGCGGATGGTGCGCCGACACACCGGGGCCAGTCCGATGTGGAGGCCCACTTAGTCCTACGTGGGGGTCTCGTCCCTTCCACATGTCTCCTGGAGGCAGAGACCAGGGAGCGTCCGGGACAGGCAAACACAGCCCAGGAGGAGGCAGTGACAGGCTGAGCACTCCCAAGTGTCTCAGCGGAGGTGCCTTCCCCTCCCCTGGGGAAAGGGGGTGAGGCTGAGGAGGGGAGGGGTCTGGAGAGGAAGGAACAGGAAAGCCAGGGAAGAGGGTGCTTATGCCTCTCAATGCGCATGTGTGAACACACAGCAATGCAAACACACAGAGACACACAAACACACACACACACCCATCGTCATTATCATCCCCGCAGGATTAAACTAGTTTTTGTTTCTTTTTCATCTTCAAAAATGGCTTTCAAGATGTGATGACACCTGATCCTCTGTTATTTGAGGGTCACGTGACCTCCGCAAAGCCAGGCTCTAAATTTGGAGACTGCATTTCCAGGCCCAGCTCCAGGACCTCCCGGCCTGGAACTTCAGACCCATCTCCCTCTCTGAGCTGCAGTCTCGTCAGTGAGGTGGGGGTGCATGGCGCGTCTCTAGGAGAAAGGCTGTGAGAAGACATCGGAGGCGGGCGTGCATGAAGAGTGCAGGGCGCAGGGCGAAGGTGGTTTGTGGTTCTATTACCCTTTATGACTCAGGCAGCGGGCATTGTCTGCCCTCGGATGGACAGAGGACTCCCTGGCCCGGGGAGGGGACAAAACGCATCAGCAGACATGAAGGAGAAGGTTTGAGAGAGCAGAGGAAAACCAGCCCTGCCTGCTGTGCAGCTTTGACAGGAGCTCTCGGCCTGGATGCCATCCCAGCCACGCCTGGGGTCTGCCGTCCTGGACTCACCTCTGGGCCACCCGAGAGTTATTCAAAAACCAGAGAAGGTGAAAGCAGCTATCCAGACCTGAGGCTAATTCTCAGGACTTGCCCTTTCACACACCCTTAAGTTTCGTTTGATACATTTTTAACGGGGAACAGGACAAATGGGGACTGGTCTTACTTTTCATCTCAGATAAGCTCTGGTGCCTAAAGGGCGGCCTTGAAGCAGGTCTTCAGAACTGGGAGGGGGCGGGCGCTGGGCAGGAGGGGCAGAAGGCGATGGTACAAAACCACACGCAGGGCGGCGTGCACTGCAGCCTAGGTGAGGCGTGTGCCTGCTCGTGCATCCCCGGGCTTTTTTATTTCTTCTGACCAGAAGTCGGGGACCTACAGACGTCATATTAAACAGATATTTCAATTACTTTCCTTTTGTTCCTTTTTTGCCACAGGAATGAAAATATCATTGTTTTTACATGGTTTTGTCCTTGACAGTGTAGTCAGAACGTATCACAGCCATTTGACATTTATTTATGGAAATGAAACTGACTCGGAGCACACAGCCTCCTGCGGCCCTCGGTGCTCGCGTGCTTTTGCGTGGCACCCGGTCCCTGTCAGTGGGGGCTCGGAGGCCTGGCCTGGGCGTGCCTCCCTCCAAAGCCTGGATGCCGTGGTTTCTAACAGCTGCCTACCTCTCCTCCCTGCAGAGGTTCACCAGAAGCTTCATTTGCAGCCATTTGCGGGTCGTGCTTCATGGGCCCCGCGAGACGCTGCCGGCTGTGGTGGTGGCGGGCAAATTCAGGGCGGGCATTTCATGGGATGGTGCGGCACATTGGCAGCGGGCGTTGTTTTTCTGTAAAACTTCATGTAAAATTAATGTTCATAGGCAAAATGCATGGGCAGTTCGTCTCAAACCTCTGAGCCGTTTTGAAATGTGCCCGACCTCACTCTGCCAGCCTCTCCCTGTGGAACAGAAGCGTTAAGCCCCATGAGCACTCAGAGATGCTACACTGCATTTCTGAGGAACTCCCTTTGTCCTGACTTGGCTCCGCTGGCCTCTGGCAGAGCCCCTACTCACCCGGGCCAGCCAGGGGAGGGGAAGTGGCTCCTTTGCTGCAGAAATCTGAGTGAGGAACATGGTGTCGAGGGGGTGTCTATGTCTGTCCACAGAGGGACACTCTCTCCGTCCTTTCCAGCCATGCCAGCCCCCACAGAGATAGTGTTCAGCCCCAGCAGCGTCTCCAAACACAAGGACATTTGGTGCAAAGAGGGACAGCCCAGTGTGTCTCAGAGGGGACAGTGCAAGGTTGTGTGAAGAGCTTCACCTGCCCCTCTTGCCCCCACGATCCTTCACCAACCCCTGGTCCCCAGGTTCCCGGCCTACAACTCAGGGCCATGTGTCAAAGATGCCCATTGTCCATGGGTGCTGTGGGCAGAGGCAGGGACTCCGCCTCGGGCTGTCCTGGGACAATGTGGGTGGTGGCAAGTGACCTTGGTGTCCACAGAGGCCCGCCCCCAGTACAGCCAGGCCCCTAGCTCTGATACCCTAGCATAGTGCCTGCCTGCAGACTAGCAAAGCATTTTTCTGTAATCAGACTAGCAAAGCAGTTTCACTGTGGACCGCCTGGCAGCACATGTAAATAGCCTCATTGTGTAGGACCAGATGATCCAGCGGTGTTCAGGAAGTAGGCGCCTACCTGCGCTTTGATTATAGTCAGGTACGGAAAGACACGATTCTCTCTTATTTCACCATTTCTCTTTGGCTTCTCAATTTCTGGTTGATTGTTTTTGTTTTTGTTTTTTTACGTCTTCTTTACCCTCACATAAGGAAAGAGCTCCAGATTAGGAACCAGAAACCTGCACCCTCTTCTCTGCTCCATTACAAGCTTGCATTTTATAGTTACCAAGTGCCCTTGGCCTTGGTGTCCCAATGAAAACAGCAGGGTGGAGGGGATGATGCCCCAGCTCTCGTTCAGCTCCTGGGCAGACGCTGCCCCTTTGGTATGGCCCCTGGGAAGGGGCTGGCCTTGCGTCTGCAGCACCTCACAATCGTCCCCGCTCGGCCCCTGTGTGGCACTTGGGACATGGCCCTGAACGCTTCATTTCTCTTAATTATGAAAAAGCATTGATTTGGTGAAGAAGTTTGTTTGTTTGTTTGTTTTCTGTAAGGTGGCTCTAATAGCACTTAGTTGTCCTTAACTTCATTTGCAACAGTTCTGTTAGATTGTGTTGTGACTGCTGTCCTATCTGCGTGCGTTTTTTAAAAAGCATCAAAATTGGTGACTTTTCCTGTGGCCGTTTTAATATTGAAGACGGAAGAAAATAAGCAACATTTTCAGCAGAGTAGGCTTTGTTATTTCAAGAAAGGCAAAAGCACAACTGGAACACAAAGAAAAAGGTTTGTGCCGTGGATGGAGAAGGCGCCGTGACTGATCGAACGTGTCACGAGTGGTTTGCGAAGTTTTTGCTGGAGGTTTCTCAGTGGACAGTGCTGCGTGGTCCGTAGACCAGTTGAAGTTGATAGCAATCAAATCAGTACGTTAATTGAGAACAATCAATGTTATATCACAGGGGAGATCGCTGACATACTCAAAGTATCCAAGTCAATCAAGGTGTTGGTGAATATGAAAAGGGTGTCTTTTACTTTATGGAAAAAACTAAACGGACTTTTTGGCCGACCCCATATTTTAAAAGGGAAAGTACTAATATTTGTGAATTAGTTTCACTTCTCTGAGTTCTCAGAACCTGGCTGAGGCCTCGTAAGGTAGAGGAAGCCCCAAGATGGAGACCTTCCAGGTCAGTCCTAAAGCTCTTCTGTCCTGGGAAAGCTGACCCAAAGGCAGCAAGCAAGCCTTGGACTCCTCCAACCTCATTGCCAAGTGGCCCCCTTTTCTGCCGAATCCTCCTGCCTCCCCCGAGATGCGTAGAATAGACTAGAACTCAGGCACTGTTTTAACTGGTTAGGCTGCAGAAACAGAACCCCCGATTCTCAGCCTCCTCGGCAGTCCCCAGTGCTCACAAGCTGCGACCGCGGCACCACATGCAGCTAAACTTGGCCGGGAATGCGCGGCGCGGTCTGCAAGGCCCCCACACGGGTTGCTGAAAGGGTTAAATGAGCTATTTTAGGCAAAGTGCTTGGCACAGGACAGTGTAGAAATGTGGCTAATATCACGTCCCTTCCTGAGAGGGGCACACAGCCTGAGTACCACTCCCCCCACCTCCCAGCCTTCAAGGAGACGGTCTGAGATGGAGCCTACCCCGGGAAAGTTCGCAGGGCTCTCTGTCCCGCTCACCCAAACCTAGAGGTCAGTGGCTGCGGGGGAAGGGGCCGTGTTCACCTGCCTCTCACATGCACATCCCTCCATCCTGATCCCCGGAGGGACAGGACCCACTTGCAACCCCTCAGGCTGGGGGGCGACCTCCATTGTTTTCTGAAGTTCTCTGAGGGTCAAGCTCCTCCCCCAGCACATGTGCCCAGCTTTCACCCAGACTAGTGTGTATTCATCTGACAACAGAGATTTCGGACAGGACGCCCCCCGACCCCCATCCTCCTGCCCGGGAGCAGCAGCCCCCCAGCCTATGTCGGAGCCTCACGTTAGACAAACCGAGCGAAGTGATTCTGGCAGATTGGCACACAGAGGCTGACACAGCACTGTCATTGAATTACGGCAGTTTCGGGAAGCAGGTGCCGTGTCCTACATCTGTCCTTCTGGAGGACACTCGTCTGTTGAGAGAGGGGTGCGGGACTCCCGGCCTCGCAGAGGCACTGGGCCGTGCTATGCCCCCGGAAAACCTACCAGCAGCCCCCTTCTCCTGCTCCGCAGTCAGACGTGGCTTCTACAGACTCCTTGTAATATTCTTTGCAACTCTCTACACTGTCTGCTTAAAAGTCAATAATGTTCATTTGTTTGATAAATATCCATGGACCCCAGCCCTGTTATGCTGCCAGTTTAATGTGCCTGACCTAACAGATGCCTTAAAGATTCAATGTTGCTGAAGGGACCAGAGCGGGAATTGAAGTAAACTCTTCGAAACATGGTATTTTTAGGTGTTACATCCGCAGTTGAAAGGAAGACAAAAATACACCGTGAGACACCAGAAGAACCGTGAGGACAGATTTGCCCTGTGCTCAGCACTGTCACTTGTCTGGCAATCAGAAAACAACGAAAACCAACTAAATTAACTCTTCTTCTAGATGTGTGTGTGTGCGATATCCTTCCAAAATACTTCTCAGACCTTCCCATGTTCTGGAATAAATATTCGAGTTTTAATTTCTATCATGCCAAAAAATACAATATTGTCCAGACAGCAAAGCCCGGAGTGGAAATTTAATTGAAGAACCACAAGTGTTATTAGAGGGAGACAGTTAATGACCTGCAAAGCTTCAAATGGCTTATTGGATATTTAGAAACAGACACATTTTCCAAACAACTGGATTTATTTTGACTTTCGTTACTTCAAGGTGATAAGCCGAAGGTGAAACTTTCTTCCTAGTTTCCTATCAGGCAAACACTGAGAGCAGGCGAAGGGAGTGCAGCCCCACCGGAATGCCGGGACAGTGAGCGTGAGGAACAACGGTGCACTTTTGGCAATTCCCGGTCACTTTGCCACCATTACTAAGTCCAGGCAGTGCCATTGCTGGGAAAATTCACAGATCTGCTCGTTTTTACAGTTTCATGATGCTCACCGGTTTTCATAATGGAAATAATGACTGGTGTTATCGATAAGAAAACTCAGATGAAGAAAGTCTGGTAAGAGCCACAAGGAAAACTTGGTCCAGAGGAGCCCCACTGGGAACACTCTGAGCGGAGAGTCCGGTGTGCCCTTCAGGGAGCCCCTGTCCCAGTGGGTGTCTTCAGGCTTCCTAGTCACCCCATAGCCGGTGAGAGAAGAGGTGTCCATGGGCCTCAGAGGGCCTCACCGAGCCGCGCAGGCAGCTTGGCGCAGATCACTCCCCGAAGGTGACACAGGACACCCACAACCTCCACCATGTATTAGGACACCTGAGGACTTTAAACCAGTATGGACGCCCAGCCTCACACCAGAGATTCCAAGCTGACTGACTGAAGAGAGCTTTGGTGTCCACTTTTGTCCACTAGGGCTGCCCCACCAAGTCCCACGGACTGGGGGCTTCTGCGGCAGGCATTTATTCTCTCACAGTTCTGGAGGCTGGAAGGCCAAGGTCAAAGTGTCAGCAGGGCTGGCTCCTCCTGAGGCCGCTCTCCTCCACTTGCAGGTGACCGTGTTCTCCCAGGGTCTTCACGTGGTCCCCTCTGTGGGTCTGTGCCCTCCTCTCCTCATCACTTAGGGACACCAGTCCTACTGGATTAGGGCCCATTCTAATGGCCTCCGTTTACCTTTAACCTCCCTTTAAATGCCCTGCGTTTGAACACAGTCCCATTTGGAGGTACTGGGGCATAGGACTTCACCCTGTGCGTTTGGGGGAACACAATTCAGCAGCCACATTTGTTAAAAGTTTCTCGCGTGGCTTCAAAGTGGAGCCAAGGCCAGACACCCTGGCAGACACACAGCAGTCCCTGGGAAGCAGCCCCACGTGGCTGGCAGGACATGGCCCCGTCGACCCTGTGGAGAGAGCAGAGGTAGGAAGGCGAACTTCACGGCACACAGGGCGAGAATCCAAAAATAAACAGACAGGCAGACAGACAAACCACAGGTGCAACGTGCGTCACCCTTCGCTCTTACAGAAGCCTCATTAGGGTCATCATTCCTGCTGGACAGCCCCTAGTGGTGTCCGGACTGCAGGGGACCCGGGGGTGGGGAGTGGGGTGATGAGCAGCTGCAGGCTGCACACAAGGTCCCCTGTGGTGGGGACGGGGCCGTGCATCACATGTCCCTCTCTGCTGGGGGCTTTGCAGGCGTCTCTCCCTGGGTCCTGACCACGGCACCCGGTGCCCTCCCTGCCAGTTGTAGGTGGGGGACAGAGACTTGGGACAGCATGTCAAAGGACGTACCAGCAGTGAAGACAGCCAGGTCTCAGCCCCACTCCAGGGGTGCCCCAAATCCGTCTTTTCCCGGGAGGGGTGCCCGCACCCGAGAGGAAGAACCAGACACGTCGTGTAACCAAAGAGGGGCTCCTGCTGTCCCCAACCCTAAATCCTTCCCCAGGCGGCCCCCTACCGCCACCTGCTGAGGCTTCCCTGAGGGCCTCAGTGGACTGCAGGGAGAGGGGCCTTGGGGCAGGTCCTGCTCCCCACTCCGGCCCCGCCTCCTCCTCCATCAGCCCACAGCACAGGCCCAGTCTCCGGCTCCAGCGGGTGACCCGTCCCCAGACAGCAGGGAGCCCGCGGTTACAGGAAGGACTTGGTGGCCTCCGGAAAAGCGAGAGTTCTGCTGACCCTCCGTTGAGACACAAAGGCCATCTGGAAATAAGAACCCTAGACGGCAGAGAGAAGTGTTTTATTCTGTCCTTCCCAAAAGAAATAAAACTGAAAGTCGTAGAATTTACAAGCCAGCCACCGCAGTCGGCCCTTGAAAGAAGGGCTGCCTTGTGTAGATTAGGAGGGAAAGGTTCGGGTTGACAGAGGCTTCCAGACGGCCTGGAATCAGCAGGCGCCCGTGTGCGGCTGCCGTGCCAGTTACGTGTCCTTTCTGGAATAAATCACTGAACTACCCACACAATTAAGGAGGATTCTCTCTACAGCTTTTGTAACCTCAGGCCTCATTGGTGCTAATGAACCAAATGTGTGATGCTCAGGCCATCGTTAAAACTAAAACAAAAATTTGAAGAAATAAATAAGACCTCCCTGCCAAGCTCACGAGTCACCGATCTCGCTGGGATGTCACTTTTAATTGGCAGTGGGAGCCGCCCCTGACATTGGTATGCAGACTGTGTCTGGCTCACGTTAAAGGCCCTGGAACGCTCAAGCTACCAATCTGAATGGACCTTTCTCGGACCGCTGGGGGAGAACAGCATCCCGATGAGGGATGCACAGCTGCTTGCACCCTTGGTGTTCATTTTCCTTCCCAGAGACGTTCTGCAGTCCTAAACGGGACAAATTCAGCGCGGATGTATGTCAGGGTGTGTTTGTTTCAGTAGCTTTTCGCAGCCACTGGACATGAAGCCATTTTTAGCTCTTGCAAATAATTTCCACTGGATGAAAAGCCCCGAGGAATTACCGTGTGTGTGTGTGTGTGTGTGTGTGTGTGTGTGTGCGCGCGCGCGCGCGCACGCGCGTGTGTGTCCCCAAGCCTGCATGCCTAGCAACTGGCCTGGAGAAAACAGAATAGAAATGCAGGAAGAGGGGACTCTGCCTCTAACTATACATAGCAGAGCATTTCAAATGAATACTTTGTCCCCAGTGAATAGAAACTGCCCAGTAAACCTCTGGTCCCCTGAGGTTTGTCAACAAGGATACATTTGGTCGCGGTTGTTAAAATGTTTCCATGCTGGGAGAAATTCCGTTTCCAGATTGCTTGTTTTCCCTTTCCATCTGTTCCTTCCGAATGGCGGTGATCCTGGATGAGCAGCGTAGGGCTGTCCTCGCCTTGTCCTCTCTCGCCAGCCCAACTGTGAGCTACTTGAGGGTTTTGTCCGACTTCCTGGCATGCCAGCGCTTTGCGGATGCTAAATGCTCTGTGGCTTCATTTATAAGAGCAAACACTGTTTTTTAGAAACTATCCCACTCATGGAAGCCCACCATTTGGGGGCCTTGCTGGCCCATGCTGGGCACTTCCCCGGGGCTGCTTGTCAACTCCTTGCTTTCCCCCACCTGTACCACAGGTGCACGCTCCTGCCTCTCCTCTCAGGTCATGGCTGTGGCTGTGAACGCAGTCCCAGGGGGCCAGCAGTCCCCAGGCCACACGCCCACCCAGGGCCCAGCTCTCAGGACAGGGCCGCCTCCGGCCCCCTGGAGGACTCCGTCCCTGCAGGATTGCTGTCTGCTGCATGTCATCTATGACCGGCCTTTGGGAGGCAAACACATTTCAGGCAGAGACACTCGGACGTGCTGTGTGTCCTGGTTCTCTTTGTCACCGTGTTGTTTGCTTGTGACAATAAGCCCTTTGCCAGCAGGGAACAAGGTGTCTTCTTTGATGAATCACCGCCTCCCCTTGCCTGATGTAGGGCCGTCGGTGTGGTGGGTGACAAACATCTTCGCTGATGATGACGACAATGACAGAGACGTTGGGTGCCTGCTGAGAGGCAGTGTCCAGGGAGCTGCAGGATTTTAAAAGGATGGCTCAGGTGGTACTGAGTTTGTGTGTTCGGGAGCTTCATTCTGGGGGGAAATGGCAGCTGCCAGGCACTTCTGAAACCACTTTTGAAGATATGCTAAAGCATGTTAATTCTTGGAAGCAAGGAAAAATTTTAAGGTGCTCTCCGCCTTTGGAAACCCACATAAAATCAAGTAAATTTGCTTTATTTACTTAATGTGTGTTCTGAAACTTAATGATGGCCGTCATATTCATTATAATGTCAACAGTCCTTTTGGGATTCTCAGGACCCATGCCATGTGTGTCCTGCGGTGTCCCTATTTGGGAATCTGTCATTTCGTTCTCACGACAGCTCTACAAGCAGGGGTCCCCCGAGAGGCAGCCAATGAACCAAGTCCCCAAAAGACGCAGCGTTGCTGGTGGTGGGCGCCAAGCAGGGTCTCGGCAGGAGAGAGTGTCCTCAGGCACCCAGATCTCATTTTGTCACAACCCGGAGGCTCTGCTTCCCCTGTTGCGCCGCAAGCCTCCCCAGAAATCGTGGGAGTCACTCAAGCAAGCAGTAAAATATATGCCTTTTCAGAGTAAAAATTCAATCGAAATGAAAATGGAAAAGGCTTTTATTATGGTCTCTCGGGGGAGTCAGCCGAATGGGACGTTCTGTTGGCTCAGCTCACTGACACAGTTCTCCGAATGCACCGGAGGTGCGGGCGGGCGGTCCTTCGGCTGAAACCCACCTGCATTTCGTGGTCCTCAGGCTCCAGACTAGGCCTGGCTCCACGGAGGCAGCTCTGAAAGGGCTTGCCAACAAAGCTCTGTCATCATGAGCAAAGCTCAGAAATGTGGGTCACTTGCTACCCACTGTCGCCCCACGGCTTCCAACCTGCCCAACCCCTGAATTGACTGATTCTTCAGCACATAGAGCTCGCTGCAGCATCTCTGAAGGTCAGACAGGCCTCACAGGTGGGTGAGGCAGGAGGCAGGGGAGCAGGGGCTTCTTAGGCCAGACCGAGGACAGGGAGCATGAAGAGGGAGCCAGGGGCACCCGGGGCCCTGCTGGCGGCTGGGGAGGGGGGCCAGCCCCTTAGCAATGGCCCGTGTGCCCAGCTGGGAAACCGGGCTTTCCTGAGCCAGGCCATGGAGGCTGTCAGCAGAAAGAGCTAGTGTGAGTGTGTTTCTGAAGACAACTGGCAGAAGTGTGCAGCAGCAGGAGTTAGGAGAGGCCAGATGAGCGGGCAACAGTGGTCTGAGAGGCCGCTGCGGGGAAGGTCCAGGCACAGGTGGGGGTGCCCACAGTGGAGCCTTCTGAGGTCGCTTGTGGCCGCTGCCCCCACCCTACTGGTGTCTGTCCCAGTTGGTTCGAAACGGGACCCACTAATAGATAGCTTTGCCCACACCCTTCCTGGATTCAAGTCACCCCAGGCCCGCCTGTCGGGGTTCTCTTCCTAAGACACTGCTGTAAGCCCGCCCCCTCTCTGACAGACACCTTCACGGCTCCGTGGACAAAGCCCGAGCACCCTGTGCTTCCTTATGCTCCTTCCCACGCAGCTTGCCTCTCGCCAGCGCCTGGGGTTCCGCCCAGGGGCCACGGGACTCTGTACCCAGTTTCGGCTTGCACCCCTGTTCTCCCAGCTCTTTCTCCCCTCCCTTCACTTCTTTGGTCTACCCCATCAACATCTAGGTGCCGGCTTATCTGGTACTGCATTTTAAAGATGTTCCCAGACTGAAAATTAATCATTCTTTAAATTCCTACAAAACTACACGGATTGCAGGTGAATCTGTTCACGGATTCCAGCATGCTAGTGACTTGGGTCCGTTTCCCACTTCCATTCTCTGCCTGAAGGGCCCACGCACCACCCATCCGTGCGCCCTCGCAGGTTCCAGCAGAGCCCCCCATGGGAAGTGTGCCACGAGAATGAGTGACTCAGTCTGTGAGTGAATGAACGAACAGGTCCACAGTGGGAGCCAAGCATCGGGCACATTCCAGAGATGCCACATGCCCCTCCCTCCTAGGGGCCAAGTCCCTCACTCACCAGGAAGTCCGGCTCCTGGCTCTCGGCCAACTGGAAGGTCTTCCTTGAAGCAGCGGATGTTCGGCACTAAATCTGTGCACATTTCTCCTCAAAGTAAATAAGGGGAACAGCCAAACCATTGCCACTCTTCACTAGACCCATGCCATGCAAGTGACACAAGGATCCCTAATCGTTTCCTGTAGACTAAGAAAGGAAAGCAATAAATCAACGCTTAGAAACGTTGTGTGTCCCCATCGTCCAACGGTGCTCTCACCGGCACACAGCACAGCCCTTTTGCTGTTGGGATGTGTCCATCGTCAGCTTGTTGTGGCTCATGCTAATCGTGTAACTGCCCGAAAAGCACACACCTGCCTCCCGAATAAAGGAAGGGGAGGTCCAAGCAGCGTTGGAGGACATTATAAACCCAGGAAACAAAATACATTAAGGTTTTAATTGAAAAGCTCTGGCTTTGTGTCATTGCTGAATGCAGCACAGGCTCAGGTGGCACCGTTGCATTGAGAGTTTCCGAGTCACCCTGGTGGACAAGCCACCACAAAGCTGGCCATGTCACTGCTGATCAGGCCCGTACCAGAGCCGTGGCCATTTACGCCCTACATGGGACATCACAGGTCCCAGAGGCTGAACCAATGAAACCTTTTTTCCCTCCAGAGAGCAGTCTTTGGTGCGGGTCCTGCCAGTCTTTCTAGAACTCTCCACCACAGGGAAAACTCTTCTCAGGGGATGGTTTCATGGGCACGTTTCCTGACACTGGCTATGCTCACCTTGTCATTGGAGGAGGGACATGCTTCCTGCAGTAGAAAAATACCAAGTTGGTTTTAAGTCACACGGGAAGTCACAGGCCACACGTCACCTGACACAGTGACTTGGGGGAAGCCCACGAGAGCGCTCTGTTCGGGCACTGTGTCAAAGTGCCGGTCCCTGCGATGGCCATGTGGCACCCATGGGAGCTGGGCTTGCGGCCAGGCCAGGGCTGGCAGAGCGCGGACGGCGTTGGGAGTGTACCGCCCGCTGGTGCTCTGGTGCGGCCTGTAGGTCTCGTCAGCAGACTCCAGATGCTCTCTCTAGCTCATGGACTTGGGTAACTGCGCGCACCCTGGGCCACAGACACAGCAAACCAGGAACCAGCTGAAATGACAGTCCATCAGCATGTTCCCCTTACTGACCTTTCACCCCTCAGGGAAGGCCTTGCGCCCGTTAGAGGGACTTGGGGCATCAACCAGAGACCCCTGTAAACCCACTCATGAGCGCTGCCTCAGCCTGTCTGTGGAAGGCAGCTTCTGGAACCATCCTGTCTTAGGGAAGCCCGTGCAGAGCAACACACACGGGAAGCAGACACACGGTAACCAGATCTGTCCTGTCCTGGCACCGTGTGCAGGTGGGGTGCCCAGGTGACCCACGCTCTGGGGCCGTCTCCGCACCAGGATGAGGACCTCGGATCCGATGAGGCCCTACTGTGGATGTCACAGCTCATCCGCTCCTTGGCCCGCCCTCCACTGCGGTGAGACCGGCCTTGCTGTCGGGCTTTGGGTAGGCTCTTCGCAGGCGGGGACCCAACATTTGGCATCCAACTGCTGTTCCCAGTCCCTTAAAAAACGTGCGCAATGGGCAAGGAGGATGAGTAACCCTACTTAGGCCCCAGGGCAGGAGTGTTCTGGCACGTTTAAATACCCATGTGCGTGAGCCCCGGACTGGCAGGGCACGCCCATCACCTTCCAGAAAGCCTCGCTCGGGAAGCCAAGAATGCTCCACCTGGCTGGCGCCGGCCTCCCTGAGCGGACCCCTGGGCACCACGTGCGGGCAAAAGCAGGAGGACCCTTCTGCTTGAAAATGGGCCCTTCCTGGGCTAGGGCTTCAGATAAGAACTGCGGAGAGAACCGGTGTGTTGGAAGTAGCGTGCGTGCAGGCCAGCCTGCATTTTCACTTCTTTCTCATCCCTTCTTTTCCCTAAGCATCTGGTGTCCCTTATTTATAAAGGACAGTTCCTCTCCGGGAAGCCACCTCACAGCACCCTCAGGACTTCCTCCTCCAGCCCTGCTCGGGTGGGAAGTCATGCACACAAAGGTTTTTGGGAGTGGTGGTATTTTTCTTTTCTTAGGAAATGCTCTTTGATAAATTATCAGACCAGCTGTTTTAAAAAGTGGCCTTGATAAGTAGAAAGTTTATGCCCACCCGAGATCTCCAGGTCTCACAGGACGAGAAACACGTTTCTCAGACCTCCAGGGCAGAGGCGTGCGAGGCCCGCGGGGACCAGGAGTGAGCGCTCTCCTCCCAGTGCTAACAGCGCATGGTTGATCACGGGAGCTGTAGATTTATCGTCATTTTCCTTATGACTTTTGTTGCTGTTGCCTCCTTCTGAAGCACGGAGCAGTGCCAGAGGCGGGAACCTAGGCTTAATGGACGGAGAGCAGGAGCCGAAGGAGCGCCTCCCCGGTTCAGACGTCTTCGGCCGCGGGAGTGTCAGAATATTGGCCCCTCACGGCCCAGTGACTTCTGAAGGCAGACACCTTGGCTTAAATACAGCAGGGGCTGCTCAAGTCATTCAGAAGATCCTCTCGATGGCTTTCTGTTTTTAGATGAATTTTAAGACTTGTTGTATAAATTGCATTTAGCCTTTTTAATAGAAGTGGGTATAGCTGCTGGCTCTGTAATGGCTTTTACGTCTTTCTGCCGCTGTTCCCCACATGACTCCGGAGCTGATTCCGGAACGGACGCAGCACTGTCTCCTTTGGCAACTGCCAGCTGCCGGGAGCGAAAGAGTGATGTGTCTTAAGTCAAAATATTAACACTTTTATTTATTACAAGATGTCAAAAGGCGACAGTATAATTTTTACAGGATTCAAAACCATAATGAGACCTTTTAAAAATGTTTTCCATAGGAGGACTTTCTTCCTGTAATTCACAGGAAGATGAAAACAGAAAGGACTGTGTTTGTTACCGAATATGGCAGTGGCTGATCTTTGGGTCGCGGGTCCAGGCGAACACCAGGTGAGCTGGTCCGACACAGACACGCAGCCTCTCATTTCTTTGCGTCCCGGCCAGGTGTGTCCTGGGGAGTGACCTGTGTGGCTGCGCTGTTACCCAGGCATGTCCTCTGTCCCAGTTCTCTCCCTTTGACCCGGTTTCGGCTCCCCTGGGCAGACAGCACGGTGGCATGACGTCACCAGGGACATGCTGGCCCTCTGGGACCGCCTCCTGCCCTCACGTCAAACACGGGTATCTGTGCAGACATCTCTTTTATGGGGACACGTGGTTGAAAAGGCAGGAAAGCTGGGACACCCCTGTGTGGGGCATACCAGAACTAGAGGGGGAAATGACGGAATTGTGTGAACAATTATCAGAATGATTTAAAATACTCCTGCCTTACGAGTCATTGTCTCATTTTTTTAAAAAAACACTTGTTTTGCTTATTTTGCTGAATCAAGTGATGACCTTATGAAGTACACCAGTGACGTCCCTGCTAAGCATAGAGGGAACTGCCCCTCATTTCTAATTACTCCAGACACCTTGGCTGTGTTTGAAGCTGTCGTGGGTGTTCCCTTGGTGTGTCTGGGCCTCAGAAGCCTTGGCGGCTGTCACAGCAGAGCCAGCCTGCCTTTCCCGGGCTTCTGCCAGCTCAGAGCGCCGCGCACACATGGCCGGGTGTTTAGCTCTGTCCCTTTTTAGTAGACGTTCTCTTCTCACGCAGCGTTTTCTCAGTTTTTACTTATTTATTTATGGGACGAGGCAAAGCATGCATTTTTAAAGGAATGCTCAGAGTATCTGAAACCTCTTGCCCAGCTCAAGTTTGCCAACCCACCTTCTGCCAACACCTTCTCCTGTGGGCTTTTTGTCTGTTATTCAATTATAGTACTTTATCAGAAATACTTGTTTGCAGTTTGGAGTGTTCGCTGTCTCCAAACATCCCTTATTCCTTTAGAATCTCTTTCTGCTCAGTTTCACCAAGTATTTACCAGTCCCGTCTCATTTATCACCAAGAAAAATTCAAGGCACCGTTGGTTAAGTAGGGTGGATGATTTCGGTCACTTGGCATTTCTCCAATTTCTATGTAGACCTGTCTGGGACACTTTTTGTCATCTACCTCCTTGCACACGCACAAAGAATTAAGAGCAAAGTAGACCCAGGTATCCCCACCGCTTCTCCACATCCGGAACCCAGATCAGAGATGGCGCCGGGTCTCCGAGTTACGGCTCTCCCACGTTTCCCCCAGCCACGGCGCCCTCTGAAGATCGAGGGCATCGAACTCCCAGCATTTCTTGTAAGAGCCCTCAGTGGCCGCCTTTGGGTCCCTTCTGAGCCACCACCAGCCGCTCTGCTAGCTCCAGTGAGCGTGTGCAAGCAAGGACAGCTGTGACAAAACCGCCACCTGGAGGGCCACCCCAGTGCATCCTAATTTAGCAATGAAAAAAATCAGTGAAACATCCTAAGGCGAATCTTAAGATAAAAGATTCCACATGGTATGGTTATACTGCTGTTTCTGCTTGTTTTAATTGCTAGCTCCTAAGATGACAGCTAGTGAGGGGGAAGTTTGGGGGGTGGAGGGACGGAGCAAAAAGGAAAAAGGACTCGTGGACACAGACACCAGGGTGGTGGCAGCTGTCTACTAAATCGTTGCATAGAAAGTGAAGGTATAACACCTGGACACTGTCCACACGCCACCCGTCCCTCCGTCCACCTTCCTACCATATGAGCATCATTCGGGGTACAGCGTTGTAATTGCCTTTCTCACACAGCTCTTTTGTTTGGGGGGGATTTAGTGATTGACTTAGTTTTGTTTGCTGATTTGCCTGGTTTTCTCTGTACTTACCATTAACTCAGCCCCAAACTGTCTAACAGAATTGTAAACCCCTGAATATGGTCGGTGTGCCCCGCTCTTTCAAGGGGAGACCCACCCCCCTGAGCCGGTCAGTGCCCTCCACCGAGCGGACACTTCTCCCCGCTCCTGGGAGCTCTCTTTGACTCTTCCCTGGAAACTGTCCCCTCGGTGCCCCCTGCCCAGGCTTCCTCTTTGTTCACATGCTCCCTGATCTCCTGCATTTGGCCGCCAGTTTGTCTGAGAACACGTAAGCCTGGCAAGGACAGAATGCTCTTCTCTTGGAGGGCTGGATTTCGGGGTTGTTGCTGAGGTCTGGTGCCATCTGGTCCCTGATCCTCCCTGCATGCATGTTTGTCCCCCCACCGTGCTCCCAGCTCCAATGGCATTCCTTCATTTGGGGCTTGCTCCAGCCTCATGCTGGGTCTGTGTAACCAGTGGATTCTTTGAATCTGCAGCCTCGTGTCCTGCAGGTCTGGGAAATGTTTTTATATTTTATTCTTTGATAGTTTTTCCTTCTACATTTTGAAAATGTCCTCTTTCTGAAACTGGCATTTGTTGCACATTAAACCTCTTGGGTTAATCGTTTGTTTTATTTTTGATTTGCTCAAATCTTCCATATCTTAGTTCCTACATCTTTACCTGTTTGTTTCACTTGCTGAGAGATTTCCCCAAACTTGTGTCCCAGATTTACTGCATTTGTCATTATTTCTCCTGCCACCATCGTAATGTTCAAGATCTCTTCTTCACGCTCTAAATATTCTTTCCTTTCCAATGCTCTCTTATCTCTTCATGGATATTGGTGATAGGTAGGGTTTGTTTTGTTTCCTACTGTCCCCTAAATTGTTTTTGCTCTGCTTCCCTTTCCATTTCTTTTGGTCTCCTCTCTTTCATCCTGAAGGCATTCTTCAGATATCTTGACTTTCTTTGCCTTTCATTCATTCATTTCTTGAAGTCATTAAAAAGCTTGTTGGAATCCGTGTGCAGCAGCCAGGGCGTGCTGAGTGCCAGGTTTCACTGTGGACTGGTGGAGCGGGGGCAACAGGGGCATGCCCCAATGGCGACGCTTTGGGGCTGAAAGGACCCGTCGCTTTGCGCAGAGATAAACCCCACAGTGATCTCCTGCCAGGATATAGGGGTGGTGAGGGTTGTACTGTATCTAGATCCATCAGTCTAGGACTAAGACAGGGGAAGGGGTTGAGAAATCACCAATCAACCTATGGTCATTCATAGAATTTCCCTGGTTTCAATACAGCCCCTCATGTTCTTCTGAGAGGTACCTGGTGGCCCAAGGCCAGATCCCCTGGGCATCAACTTCCTTAGAAAATAAATGCGTCTTCACCCAGGGAGGGAGGGGCAGGTGTCTGACTTTGCAGGCTGTGGGGTGGGGTCCTATCATCTCCCTGCTCATTATGTGACATTCGCAAGCACTGGACCCGTTTTGCCCCTCCTCTGCATTAAATTCCCCAGGCACCGGGTCTTTCCCATCCCTGCCCTTCCTGAGCTTCTGCAGCACAGCAAGGCCTGTTGACTCCAGACTCGCCTCCCTGTGGACAGCTAGGTTTTAGCTTTCCCCGGTCCTCTCAATAGGTCCCCCTCCTCTGTCTGTGACCTACAGCTTGATTGGCATGTCTCATCAGATTCCGTCTTTGCTCTCAGACCCTGGGGTGGCGGATTTGACCCCTTTCTGTTCCTTCACTGCCATTTCAGTGGGCCCTCACGGAGCAGGAGATTGAGACACACCTGTTCAGTCTGCCCCGTGGAACTAGAAGACTTCGGGTTCTGTTTCAGTGACTGTCACCACTGGCCACTGCTGGTCAAAGAAGGAAACCTTGATGCCATCCCAGACTCTGTGTCCCACGACATCCACTTAGTCGCCAAGTCTGGCCAGTGCCACCTGCAAATGAGCTCTCCCACGTGCCCAGCATCCCCTGATGCTGCAGGCTCTCCCGGGGGCATTCACACCCCACTTCACCCAGAATGTGGAGCAGCTTCTGGGCTGATCTCCTGGCAACAGCCCGTGTGTCACACGGATCCTGCCGTCATGACTTTAAAATGGGAGTTTATGTCACTCTCCGTTAAAATGATTTCATGGCTCCCTGGCCTTTAGGATGAATGTCAGGGTCTTTATCATAAATAGAAAACACTCCACTGCTTGTTCCCCAAACCCCGCCTCCCCTGCTGTTGTGGCAGAGCCCTGAAGGTCAAGGCTCATCGCAGTGCTTTGGGTGCCCCAGGTGGTCAAGACCAGGGCCTTTGCACAGGTGTCTACGCCTGCCTGGAAATCCCCCTGTCCTTCCCTGCCTGATCCCATAGGACCTTTTCACTCTATCATGTCACCTACCAGAAGGCTGTAGGTTTGCTTGGCATTCTTCTCTGGACACCGTGGCTCCTTGCCACCCCCCAACCACCCATTCACCACAGCCTTGCAAAATCTGTCTGATGAGGCCACTAAACCAGTCTGCGTGTGTGTGTGTGGATGTGTGTACACGTACCCACACGTGCATGCGTAGTATGTTTTTCACAGAAGAAAATGAACTGTCGAATCTAAGCATTTTTCTACAGATTTTTTTATCATCCAGTGTGAAATTCTCACCTTGAAGGAGTTGGATGGTGCACTAACCTACTCCTCACAGGTGTATCTGAAAGTTTACTAACAGAAATAGTGTGAAAAATGCAGAAATACTTCAGTTTGAGGAACTCAAATAGGTTACTCTAGAACACAAAACAAGGGGGTATGTTAATTTAAGTCTGAGGTTCACATTCTAATTTAAATAATTACATTTTTATTGGACAAAGAGAAAAAATTGAGCCTAGAGTACTAGTTTCAGATTAAGTCCCTGTCTACTGTCTCTTCTGCGGGTGTCCAGGTCACCGACTGCCAACACTCTGCTTTCAGAAGCACACTCTGGTCCCTCCAAAACAGGACCGAGTCCATGGGGCATGGGTCCAGTCCCTCTGAAACAGGACCGAGTCCGTGGGGCGTGGGTCCAGTCCTCCAAAACAGGACCGAGTCCATGGGACATGGGTCCAGTCCCTCCGAAACAGGACCGAGTCCGTGGGGCAGGGGCAGACACAGCAGTTCCTCCCCCGTTGGATAAACCCCACGTGACTCCCGTTCTCTGTGCCGGTTTTGCCCGTGAAGACTGCCGTGGGCCGGGGAACTTGTCGGCAGCATCAGCTGGAGACCAAACTGTGCTCGGTCCTCCAGCAGGTCCTCTGGGTGTGTTACACAGACTGGGCTCTTCCCAGACACAGCTTTCCATCCTGCTTCGAAAGCTGCTCAGGCTGAAAGTGCGGAGTCTCTGACAAAGTGTTCTTGGCGGTCCCTGTGCCGTGCGAGGGTTTTCCACGTCACAGGGAATTGTGCCATCTCGAGAATCAGGCCCCTCGTTGCGTTTCCACACCACGAAAAAGAAAGACAGCTATCTGTTTAATGTTGACGTGGGTTGTCCCGCAGGTTTCAGATGTCCCATGCTGTCCCTGTCAGCTCAGGAGCCACCACTGATTTTAAATCCCAGGTCAAGTTCCGTCTCCTTTCTAAGGGCTTCCCAGAGCTTTGAATTAATTTCATTCCACACTAGTTCTTAAAGACGTTCCACGGGTTGGCATCTGCTGCCTCCCGGAAACCCACCAAAACAACGCTGAAGAAATATACAACGCTGAAGAAAGAAGAATATAAATCCACACGAGCAAAATCATTGAGAAGGACAAGAGTCAGAAGAGAGATGTCAACACTTTGGAACACAGAAGAGTGCATGACAGGGTCAGTCACTATGGTGCCAAGGAAAGAGTGGGCAGTTTCCCACTGCTGGCCCTGCGGTCATGGGTCGCAAATGGACACACCCCTCAGTGCCCTGATTCACCTCGTCCTCGCTGCTGACACCGGGTGATCCGGTCTTCCTCGTCTGCATCCGAGTGACTTGTGCAGATGAAGGGGAGTCATGTATGCAAAGGCACTTGTAAAGTGTGCAGACTATTATAAACAAAAGTCTTTGGTAGAATCATTATCATTCTGACTTTTATTTATTTGTTTATGCGTCTCATCAGCTAAGCTATGGTCTCTTTGAGGGCAAGGGTCATATCTTTTTTATATTTCTTAGAGTCCCTTACTTGCTCATGGTAGACATTTATTTGTTGAACTTCATCAACATAGGGATAAGTTAACAATATATTCCTAAAATGCTTTGAAAATGCAGATTCGAGTGCTACATGAAAGAAATCAAAGTTACACTGTATTTGTAAGCATGGAGAAAGAAATTGCATCCTTTGAGAAATGCTTGATGCTGCAGATAGTGGACTGTGTGCGGTCCAGAAATCCACAGAGGGCAAATCTCCTAACAAGCCTAACCTTGATATTTCTCTCTCCCACCAAAGTATTCCAAAGGGACGTTTTCTAAGGATACATAGCATGTCTAACAGGGCCTGAGCAAAAAACAAGTTAAATCCAAATGAGCGAACACTTTTATACTCTCAATTAGTCACACTGAAGATGTTAAGGCTACAGGAAGGCAGGCTGGTATTGAATTTCACTTGTATCCAGTTTTATTCTAGTAAATTATTTGGATGGGAGGTTTCTCCTATATCTTGAGCAATTGATGTAAAAACCCACTATTTTAATATTTAGGAAATGGCGTGAATTCTAATTGTGTCTGGGCGGTTACTTTGGCAGATGATAGAAACATACATACACACACACACACACACACACACAAACATGTATATCAAAATAATAGACTTAGTCAGCCACTTAGAGGCAAGTTATATGAATCATTTTACTTCATACTGTATTAGCTTCTTTTGACACTTAAATATAACATCATAAGCACTTTATTAGAAAACCTAAGCTTTTAGTTTTGCCAAACACAGTGTGTTTTAAATAATGGTGACTTTAAAATCCGTTATACATTTTGTTTTTATTTCACTTTTGTTCCTTAAACTAAATAGATAAGTATATATTCAATATGAAATGAGGTGGTAAATATAACTTAAAAAGGTGATACTGAGTGATTTCAGACATCTTTTAGTCAATGACAATTTAGAAGAGATTAATGTGGTATAGGAAGATTTTGCTGTAAGTTTCCGCTTAGGAATTCTTACCAAGAAGTACACCCCTGAATTATGAATGAATAAAGAAAGACTAATTCCTCGGGGTAACTGCAATTAATTTTTAATAGGAATTTGATTTAGGTTTTTTTTTAATCTAGGGATTGAGGAATAGTGGTTCTGAGTTGTTTTCTAATATTTGC
>VMDR010011954.1:0-27487 GCA_007922815.1 Macrotus californicus
AAAAAAAAAAAACACAAAAGCCAGCTTGAATGAGCTCCAACTGATCAAAGAAGGGACAACAATATAATAGTAACGAGTTATAAACCATTGAATAAAATAGAAAAACTTTACTCCATAAGATGTAGATAAATAAGTGGATAAATTGAGTTGATTAATAACTAGATATTTATGTAGTTTTAAAGAACTTTCTCACAAAATACTTATTTTTAATGTTTTTAATCGTGTTTATTTGGTTTATTTTTTAAATATAGAAATTATAAAAATATATCAAGACTGTCTGATAATGACTCTGTACACACTCCAGTTCTGCCACCATTCCTGTGACACTTCCTGATAACAGTGACATCACGGGATGGGAAGGTAAGTGGGTTCTGAGACAAGTTCAGCAGGAAGGGGCCACAGGGCAAGTGAGTCCAGTGACATTGAGAACTTAGTCACAGGACAATCCATCTGCCACTGATGTCTTCCCTTATATTTAAGTTATTCTTCCATATTTCCCCTGAAGCCTTTCCTCTGTCTCTAGTTCCAGTGTAAGATCTCATCCTAAACTCACTTAACTTCTGCAGAAGAAAAATCAAAACATGATCAAAGATGAGTTTATCAAATTTAAATGCTAGCACTCTAAACAAGTAAGTGATTTACTCATTGGTGGCCCCAAAGCATTCTTTGTTTCTCTTCCAAGATGATGATTCTTCATACATTTCCTCTTTCTATATGAGCACCTTGGCTTTCCAAGTATTGATGGCGGAGCTCACGGCCTCAAGGGACGCATCCCTGTGGGCCGACAACACAGTGATGATGACGCTTCCCACACGGGCGCTAAGCCGAGTCTGTGGAACACTGCTATGTGTCTGGCCATTTCTGCCTGATGTCTCTACAGATCCTTCGGACTTCATTTTCTGCCATTGGTATATAAGCTGCGTATTCTGAGCTGATGACTTTTGTACCTTCAAAGTTATGTCTTGTGGTCCCTACAAACAGGGATATTGCACTGCAGCGTGGAGAAGTCACCAACTGCGAGGCTTCATCTACAGAAAGTTTTTCAGCGGTGAATTTTATTATATCTTAGATTTCTCTTCAACTTCATTCATATCTTTCTCGAAGGGCTCCAGAACACTACCCTCCACTGAGGGGGGAATGACGGCAACTTCATTTCCTGACTGAAGCAGAAGGAGCTGTTCCCCCAGCTCGACATATTCTTGACTGACAGCTAGGATCACCTGGTTTCTGACATCCGCCAACCCCGGATATCGAACTTCTATTTCATTCCACAGTTGAAATACTTTTATTTCCTGTGACACAGAAGTGGTCTCTGAATGAATTCCTGTTATTTCAGTACTCTTTGCAAAATACATTTCAACCTGGCACTGCAGCAGCATCCCGCCTTAGCTCCAGGTCCGGGATCCCCGCTGCGGAAGCAGACTCAGGTCTGCAGATTGCGCAGGCGCACCTGAGGCTCCGCTCACCCGCATGGGGCATTCACAAAATACTTATTAATTACAAAGTGGAGAGTAATGGAAAAACCTAACAGACACTTCATTTAGTTATCCAAGCACCATCATCAGTAATGGGACAAATTGAAATATATACCACCTGTGGTAGCCTATTCAAGCGACCACATCAAAATACCATAGATGGGGCTGTTTCCTCAGCCACACTAGCTGCCCCAAGGGACGTGGATCCTGCAGCCAGCACCATGTCGTGACTGGAGATGGCCATGGCCTTGATCATCGAGGTCTTCGCCCAGTACACGGGTGCAGACGTGGAGCCTGGTAAAGGGGGAGATGGAGGTGCTCCTGGAGAAGGAACTCTCAGGCTTCCTGCAGAGCAGAAGGGACACAGAGGCCGTGGACAAACTGCTGAAGGACCTGGACGCCAATGGAGATGCCACGGGGGACTTCAACGAGTTCATAGTGTTTGTGGCTGCCCTCACGTCTGCCTGTCACTCGTACTTCCAGCAGAAGGGACTCAACTGAGGCCCTGCAGACCCAGATTCCTGTAGGGGGCCCAGGGAGCAGGCCCTTGGCTTCTAGAAAGCTCTGGACAGCAATTATTTTTCTGGGATGAACGAGCTGATTAATAAAATCCTTGTGAAATGGAAAAAAATACCATAGACTGGGTGACTTAAACACCAGGAAATAATTTTCTCACAGTTACGGAGACTGGAAAGTCCAAGATCAAGGTTCTGGCAGGATTCAGTTTCTGATGAGGTCTCTTAACTGCCTTACACAGAGCCACTGTGTCCACGCATGGTCTTTTCTCTGAGTGTACATCAAGAAAGATCTCTCTCTCTCTCTCTCTTCCTTGACTTATGAGGTCACAAATTTTGTTGGATTAGGGACCCACCCTTATGATACCACTTAACTCTAATTACCTTCTAAAGGCCCTAATTCCAAATATGATCACATTGGAAGTCAGGGCTTTAAAGTACGAATTTTGGAGTGGGTGGGGAACACAATTCAGTCCATAACACATCCTAATAGGATACAATGAGAAGAATGCAACATCACTTCTTGGTATTCCTGCCAAAGATGCATATCTTGAATCTAATTATGAGGAATCATGAAACCCAAATTGAGGGATGTACTACAAAATAATTGGCTAACACTCTTTAAATGTGTTAAGATCATGACAGTCAATAAAAGAGTGAGGCACCATTTCAGAATGATAGAGACTAAAGAGACATAACAGCTAAATGCAATGTGATTCTGAACCGAATCCTTTTGCCATGAAAGACATTGGGACAACTGGCAAATGTTGAATGGGGTCTGAGGATTAGATAATATGATATATTAATGCTCAATTAGCAATTTTGATGGCTATACTGTGGTCCTCTAGGTGAATGCCCTTGTTTGTTAGAGATATTTGGGGAAGACAAAGTGTCAAATTGTCAACTTTCAAATGATTCAGGGGGGAACTGTTCTTTGTATCATGCTTCCAACTTTAAGTTTGTGATTATTTCTTTAAAAAAATATTTTATTTATTTATTTCTACAGAGAGGGGAAGGGAGGGAGAAAGAGAGGGAGAGAAACACTGACTGATTGCCTCTCCAAAGTGACCCAACCAGGGACCAAATCCACAACCTGGGCATATGCCCTGACTGGAAATCAAACAGGTAACCTTTCATTTTGAAGGGCAACACCCAACTAACTGAGCCCCATCAATCAGGACAATTTGTGATTATTTCAAAAGAAGAAAAAATACTTTTTGAAAAAAGCACAAGCTTTAAAGTCAAGAGTCTTGGGTTTACTTCCAGCCTTACCACTGTGTGCCCTTGAGCAGGCCTCCTCTTATGCTCCAATGTCCTCATTTTATTTTCTTTAAATCTCCACCTGAGGACATTTTTTTATTGTTTTCTAGAGAGAGAGGAGGGGAGGGAAAGAAAAACATCTACGCAAGAGTGAAGAGAGAGAAGTATCACTGGTTGCCTCCTGTATGTGCCCAGATCAGGGACTGACATTCAGACCGGGATTATCTGTGTTGGGACCGGAAATCAACATGCAATCTAGGTATGTGACCTGACCTGGAATTGAACCTGCAAACTTTCAGTTATGGGATGACACTTCAAGCAACTGAGCCATACTGGCCAGGGCCCAAATGCCCTCATTTTAAAATGGGGACAATATAGGTTATTCTGATGATTAATTAATTAATTCATATAAAATGTTTAGATCATATATAGCACATGATAAGTACTCAGTAAAGTTGATATAGTCAAATCATCAAATTAGTCAAATAAATGAGGCCTATTAACCAAATCATTAATGGAGCTTCCAAATTAGTCTGTAATTTAGAGCTTACATACTAGAACATAAGCTCACCAATCCAAAGTCACTTATTCAATTCCTATTTCTCTCCAACTCCTTTACTCCAACATGTCCTCACCACAGCCATGGAGTTAAGCCTTTAGGCTGTAAAGACAAAAAAGTATTGACTCCATGGTTCAAGTATTCTAGATAGACACTATGAAGGGTTCTTTGAGATAGCTTCTAAACCTCTCTTAAAACCATTGACTAGATTAGCATAGTCAAATGCTATAGAACGTTTCTGTTCCACTAAGGTTGGTGAACCTTCTATAAATCTTGGGATTTGTTTTGTTTTTCATTTTTGAATTTCTAACTGAATAAGACACCAAACACTTTTTCTTCTGAAATCCTAGAAATAGAATTTCAAAGCCCTTAAAAACAAGAAGGCTTGTCTCATACTTAATTGCCTTGTTCCCAATTTTTGACTTGGTTTCATGCACACCATTGAGAAAGAAAGATGAACACATGTGCATTTTAATGATGTCATATGTAATCTTCACGATGCATTCATGTCAAAATTTTCTAAACTTTCCATAGGGAGACTCTGCAGAACTCCAAAGTGTTGGAAGAATGCCTATTTTCTTCCTATTCCCCTAAGTAATTTTCCAACTTAAATGAATTAGGTAGAGGATGTTACTGTTCAATGTCGTTGATAGTTATTCTCATAAATTAATCAACGGAAATTCTGCTTTATATATCAGTTTTAGGAGCATGGTCATTGTGATTCTACCTCTTGAGAACTTCATCTAATTGGAGTGTGCTGATAATAAAAAATCTGAGCTATAAGACCCTGAACTGATGAATTCACTAAGATAATGTCACTATTTGGCTTCTCCTGGAGACACACTTGAATATTATTTCTGTGTAAGGAACTAAGTAAATAGGTCACAGCTCTGATGTGAATCTGGAAAAACAAATTCAGACTGGGATAATATAAGTAGATGTCCTGGGGGGTTGGGGGTGGCATTAAGGAAATGTGGAAAGGGAGAAATTTGCCATTGTTCAACATTGTCCAAGGGAAAGGATGACCCCAAAGTGGCAAACGTGAAAATGATTAATTTGACAAATTTATTTCCTACTGTAGGGAAGGGGGACTACTGAGGCTTGTTAATTAATTCAATTTACTAAGTGTTTATTGAGCATTTACCGTGTATAAGACTTGTGTTTCGGTACTATAGAGGGCACAAAGCTAAAGGTTCTTTAGAAGCTAGCCCTAAAATCTACTTCTTTTCTCTGGTAATGTAGTTGCCAAGTAACTTTCTCATATCAATCCAGCTTCTCCATCTACGGAAAGAGTAAGTGAACTGTGGTGGCAGGTGCAGATTCCTTTGTGAGCTTAAGTAATATGCAGAATCACATATTGTTATTCTAATTTCAATACCTGAGCTCCTTATTGTGAGTCATGGTGTGCTGGACTGATTACAAGTTCCAGGAACTTTAGGGATGAAAGACTAGACCTTGAGGCAGAGGACATGCCTCATAGATGTATTGTTTTCCTTGGGCACTTAAACTTGCTTAAGGAATCTCAGAGAATTCTGTAATTTCCTGATCATACTAGCATATCCAAATGCTGGTAGATAATGTGATGGTTGGGATTTTTTTCAGGGGAGGGGGCATATTTAAATAAAATATCAGGGGATCCTCTTTGACTAGAATTGAAAGGAAAATTGTCTTTTCTATCTTTTCTTTTTAAAAACGTTTATTTTTAAAAGATTTTATTTATTTATTTTTAGAGAAAGGGGAAGGGAGGGAGAGAAACATCAGTGTGTAGTTTCCAGAATGAGATACCAGTATGGATACCCCCATACTACTAGCGTGGCTATGATAATGAAAGACAGATAATAAACGCTATTGAGGATGTGGAAAAATTATAACCTTCATACACTGACGGTGGGAATGTAAAATGGTTCAGAGCCACTGTAGAAAACACTTCGGTGGTTCTTCAAAAAGTTAAATATAGAATTACCATTAGATGCAGTAATTTCACTCCTAAGTATATATCCAAGAGAAATGAATATTTATATCAGCAGAAAATGTTGTATATGAATGTGCATAGTAGATTCACAATAGCCCCAAATTAGAAACAACTCAAATGTCCATTAACTGATGAATATATGGATAAATAAAATGTGATATAGCTATACAATGGAATATTATTTAGTAATAAATAAATAAATAAATAACAGGATCCAATTATGTGTTGTCTACAAGAGATTCTATTTAGATCCAAAGACACAAATAGGTTGAAAATGACAGGATGGAGGATGGTGTTCCATACAAATAATTACAAATGGGAGTTGTGGTGGCTATATTAATATTAGATAATATAGACCCTCAATCAAAAATATTATGAGAAAAATAAAGATATTATATATTGTTAAAGGAGCCAATTCATCAAAAAGATATAGCAGAAATTTCCAGCCAAGATGGAGGCATAAGCAGAAACCCTTCACTTCCTTGCCCAACCAAAAAGAAGATAACAACCAATCTAAAATCAATAAACAACCAGAAATGCCAGAAAATCAAACTGCATGGAACTCCACCAACCACGGAATTAAAGAAACAGTCAAACAGAACAACCAGACCAGTAAGGTGGTGGATGGAGAGAAATCGCGGTAAGGTGGTGGACAGTGGGGGCGGAGCTGGATGTAGAGAGGCAGCATGGTGCGAGGGAGGGGCTGAGTTTAGGGGAAAATGAAACCTGGACATGGCTGTGGACTACAGTGTTTGCCACAGTGGGAGAAATTCCCAGTCTCACACAGAGTTTGTTGCAAAGTGCACTAGAGAGGAGCAGGTGAGCTGTATTGTTCCCTCTCTGGCCCCTCAGGGGGAAAACTGGAAAATTCACTAACAGAAATTAAATAACAATCTTAATTGATCAATGGGTCAAAGAAGATATAAAGAAAATTGCAAAATATTTTCAGATGACTGAAGACAAAACCACAGTATAACAAAACTTATGGGATGCAGCACAGTCAGTACTCAGAGGAAAATTTATAGCTGTAAGTTCCTATATTAAAAAAGAAGAATGGACCAAGATGGAAGTATAGGCAGAAATGGTTCGCTTCCTCCCACAACCAAAAGAAGGATAACAACCAATTTAAAAAGAAGAATAACCAGAACTGCCAGAAAAATAATTTGCCTGGAAGCCCAACAACCAAGGAGTTAAAGAAACGTTCATCCAGACTGGTAGGAGGGACAGAGCCAGGCAGCTGCAGCAGAGAGGACAGGTGGCAAGGCAAGGTGGTGGACCTAGTGGGCCATCCCACATTCGAGTGCAGATAAGCTGGGAGGAACAACGGGGGAGCGAGACAGATCATGAAACCCAGGATTTCAGCATGGGAAACTAAAGCCTCAAAACCTCTGTCTGTAAAAAATCTGTGGGGGTTGTGACAGTGGGAGCAGCTCACAGTCTCACACAAGAGTTCATTGGAGAGGCCCACAGGGTCCTAAAACATACATGGACCCACCCACCTGTGAATCAGCACCTGAAAGGGCACAATCAGCTTGTGGGAAGTGAGAGAAGTGACAGAAAGTGAGACAAGAGCTGAGCAAGCATCATTGTTCCCTCTCTGACACCTCCCTCACAGACAGCACCCCAACACAGTACAGAGGGTTGCTCTGCCTTGGTGAATACCTAAGGCTCCACCCCTTTCCACATAACAGGTACACCAAGATAAAAATATGGCCCAAATGAAAGAACAGATCAAAACTCCAGAAAAAGAACTAAGCGATGAGGAGATAAGACAACTAATGCAGAGTTCAACACACTGGTAATCAGGATGCTCACAGAATTGATTGAGCTCAAACACAAAATGAAGGAAGAAATGAAAGCTACACAAAGTGAAATAAATTAAAATGTACAGGGACTCAACAGTGAAGGGAAGGAAACCAAAAATAAAATCAGCGATTTGGAACAAAAGGAAGAAATAAACATTCAACCAGAACAGAATGAACAAACAAGAATTCAAAAAGATGAGGAAAGGTATGGGAAACTCTGGGACAACTTTAAACCTTCCGACATCTGAATCCTAGGGGTGCCAGAAGGAGAAGAGGAAGAGCAAGAAATTGAAAACTTATTTGAACAAATAATGAAGGAGAACTTCCCCAATCTGGCAAAGGAAATAGACTTCTAGGAAGCTCAGAGAGTCCCAAAGAAGTGGGACCCAAGAAAGCACACACCAAGGCACATCATAATTACATTACCCAAGATGAAAGATAAAGAGAGAATCTTAAAAGCAGCAAGAGAAAAGGAGAGTTACCTACAAAGGAGTTCCCATCAGACTATGACAGCTGTCACAATACAATCTAACAGAATTGTTTCAAATTAAGTTAAAGACAACTAAGCACTAGTAGAGCCATCTTATGGAAAAAAACAAACTTTTTGGCCAACCCAATATTTTAAGATTCCAATTCTATGAAATGCCCAGAATAAAAAAATCCATAGAGAACAAGGAGCAACTGTTTAATGGGCACAGGATTTACTTTGGCAGTATGACTGTTTTGGAACGATGTGATAGTACTTAATGCCACTTAATTGTTCACTTGAAAATGGCTAACTTTATATTATGTGAATTTCACCTAAATGAAGATAATCTTTGAGATTTTTTTTCTTAAAAAATTGAGACAAATAAAAACAAGAATTTCATAAGAAAGGCAAAAATAATAGAAATGTATTCTGAACGTGATTAAGCTGGATGTGGTGGGGCAGCACTTAACATCTTAAGTACATGAAGAACTCCCATACAGAACGTCAGGGCAAACATGTTCACATTAATACACCTGATCCTGAAGTAATAGAGCACATAGGATCTCCACCCTATTTATGTGCTATTAACTAATTTGAAATCTTGCCCCACCTGCTGGACCCTCTAATCCATTCTCTCTCTATATGGAATCCAGTAGATGTTTAAAAAATGTAAGATGGTGTTCATTCCTATTAACATTCTTCAGTGGCTTCCCACTGCACACAATAAAATCTAAACTCCTCTTCATAGCCTGAAAGGCCCTGCATGACATGGCCCCTGCCTTCCTCTCTCACTTTCTCTCATACTATTTTTCTCCTTGATCCTGAAGCTCTAACCCGCAAACCCTCCCTTCTCTATCAAACATCAAAATCCTCCCCACCTAAGGCCCTCCTCTCTGCTCTAGGCACAACCAGCTCCTTCTCTCTTATATCTCAACACAAACGTCCCTTGGAAATGTCCTTGCCCTGCTGCCTGTCTGCCCAGGTCATTCTCTATCAGGTCCTAGATCACTCCTTCGGAGCACTCCACAGAAACGACTCTGACGCTTTACGGCTCACAGAGGAAGACCGCGAGAGGGTGACACCCACTGCCCAGCCACCTAGAGGCCAATCTAGGCCTGCGGTTTGGACACTCGGTGGCATTAACTCTTATGCTGCCAGGCTGAGCTGGGGCTGGAGGCAGATTTCCTCCCGCGTGTCCTGGCCGGAAGCGCTCAACTTTCGCTTCCAGTAGCAGCGCGGGGACCGGACGCGCGTAGTAACGGCCCGCTGCGGGAGGGCGGCTGTAGACCTGCGCCGCGACCCTTCGCTCATAGGCTCGCTGGGCGGCGTTCTCGGATACCAGGGCCTTGGGAAGCGGGGAGTTGCAGTTGAGACACAGGAAGAGGATGTGGCCTATTAGAAACCGAGCTGTCCCAGGTAAACAAGAAGGGGTTCCTGTTAGGTGTAGGCTGCAGAGCCCGGGTGAGCTGCTGGATGTTGCTGTGAGCGAGCCGGTCATGTCTCGTGGCCGACCAGCCGGAGCCTTCGGCCAGACCGTCCGGGGCGAGGCCGGCCCTCCCGGCCCGGTCGCCGGTTTTTCTGCCCTTTGCACAGATAGCTCCTGGGCTCGCAGTTGCCCTTCAGAAATGCCCACGTTACCGCCTCCGCTGGCGTGTTTGTTTGTTTCTCAGGCCGATGTTAATTGCCTGAGAACCGCAGTTAAGCGTCAGAGTGATCACACTTTCTTCTGATGCAAAAGCATAGGACGTGTCCCCGGGCCTCCTGCACCTGAGTGGGCAGCAAGGAGCTGGCCATTTGTGAATACCGTGGCTAAATGAGGCTCGTGAGGCTCTCCTTAGCCTCTCTTAGTAAAAGTCTAAAAGATTCTTGAAACGTAAAGTCAGAAGAAGGGTCAACTTAATCATCACCAGCTCCCATTCTCTCTTTTATTTTTTTGCGATTTGATATTTGGATAAACATTTTGTAAAGAAAGATTGGCTGTAATTTTTCCTAGTTCAAATAAAGAGAAAATTTAAAGTACAGGTATAAATCTGTGTAGCGCCCTTCATAGGTGTAGCAAAGAAGTGCCAGAGAAGAATGTTGAACATCTAGTTACTTAATTGAAGGATGCTTTCGGAGAAGAAAAGTCTACTTTTCCCCTAATTACTTTCCTTCTACTGTGTTCTCACTGTTTCAGCTCTCTATTTATACAAGAAAAGGAGAGTCTCAAATGCTCCATGAAGTGAAGGCTTCCATTATCACAAGAGGATGAAGGGTCATAGAAGTTGTACCCTTACTAAAAGCGGAAGAGTAGGGTGATAGTTAAAATGTAAGAAAAACTCAGATTGTTCTCCTAATCTTTTCACATGGGGAATCTGAGATAGGACATATATAGGTGAACTCTTTGGATAATCCCCAAGCTCTGGAGCCAGTGGGTGCCAGTTTTCTCACCCACAAGGCTTTTTTTTTTTTTTTTTAAGTGAAGAAGGGAGAGAGAGAGATTGAGAGAAACATCAATTTCTCCTACTCATTTATGTATCATCGGTTGATTCTTGTATGTGCCTTAACCAGCTATCAAACCCATAACCTTGGTGTATTGGGAGGACACTCTAACTGAGCTACCCAGCCAGGGCTCACCCACCAACATTTTGTGATTTTTTTTTAAAGCAGAGTCGTCATCACTTGGCAGTTGTCTTCAGTGAACTGTAGTTAAGTTGAAACAAAGGAGAGACAGGGCCTGGCAGTTGATTGTTAAAGGGAAGGCAAGGCAATATGTTTTTTCTTCATTTTCTCATAATAAGTAGCAAGAAGTAAAGTTCATGTGACTTTCTTATTGACCTGCACTTTTTTTCTGTCCTCAGAGACTTAAGAAGAAGACTGTTTTTGTTCCAGACCAAACTGGGCCTCAGTTTCAAAGGTAGTGCTGGTGGTATGTCCAACACAGGAACAGACTCTTCCAGAGCAGTATGATGACGGTAGGTCTGAAGGTGGCAGAGTATTAGAATCCTTAGGTCAGGGCTCTGTGGGAGACTAAGGGACCTGTGACAGAGAGCTCCCCTCAGGGTAAGAAATATAGTACACAAGTGGTCAGTCTCCACTGGAGAGCTCTTGCCAGCACTTCCAGAGCTTCCGCTATTGTGAAGCAGGTAGACCTTGTGAGGTTCTTGGCCAGCTACAAGAATTATACTGAGGCCAGAGTTCTACTCAAAAGAGCAGATCTTGGAAACTGCACTGGTACTGGAGCAGTCCCTGACCATTCTGCCCGGGATGTCGAATCCTGGATAAAGAAGCACCACCTACAGAGCATTGAGGAGTCTGTGGCCTTGGTAGACCACTTGCAGCGTAAATCTGCTCAAATGAGAAATGGGGTGAGAAGAAAAATTCCTGATACGTAACAATGAAACAGGGTGAAGGTGGATATATAAGGTGTGGGGGCACTTAATTGAGAAATAAGATGAGTTAGGTCAGTGATCTATTGTTTGTTTAGGCCATTAAGGCAGGACAAGAAACCACAGACGTACAGCAATAGTCATTCCACAGATTCCATAGACCCTGGCCGAGACTTCTGTGGTCTTAGAGAAAGAGCTGTTTTTTTTCCTCTTTAGAGCAGTGTGTATTAAGGGTAATAAGCCTAGTCTGGCTTGACCTGTGAGATGGGTCTTGTTAAGTTGTTAGAAACAAATAAAGGGCAACAAGGAATTGGAGAGTAAGAGGGAGAACAAAAAATGAAGTGCACTTAGAGACAAAGGGGAGAGAAGATAACGAGGAGAAAGAAAAAAGAAAAACAAAGATTTGGAAATGCCAACAGAATGGCTGGGGGATAGTGTCCTCCATACTGTGGTCAAGAGCCTCCACTGCCCTCCCTCAGTGGGTGATCCTTGGCTCTGTTAGTGAGTGGGAATCCTTGGTGTGCCTTTGGGCAGGTGGCAGCACTTCAGCTGGCTTTCGCCTCCTGTGTAGAACACAGGGCAGGACTCATGTTAAGTGTCAGAGTCATCTGGAGGGAAGTTGGAGCCAGGATATTTCCTCCCCCTTTCTTCTCCATTTTGTCCACATTCTCTGTAAAAGCCTTCCCTGGCCATGAAGAAAATATGGTTGATAGGAGAATTAAATTTTTTAATCTTTTGAAAAAAGTGTAAGACAAGAAATCACTGCAGCAAGGATCTAAGTGAAGAGAGAAAGGCTGTCAGGATGCAGAGGGGTGGGGGCTGCGGTGTTGAAGAGCTAGCAATAGCCACATCTTTTTTTCTTTTATCCTAAATTTCCCAGGTTTTGTGGAAAATTGGTGGCCCATTATGTCAGGTCTTTTTGTCATTTCCTTTAGTGTCTCACACTTCCCACAATCTGGACTCCATGTTTTTCCTCCCTCTATCACAAGCCCTCAAGCCTAAAGTAAGTTCTGGTAACAAGCATGGGAATTATTTCTAGGTTGCAGTCCGTGTGCTGGGAAGGGAGGCAGTACTCTTGGGAGAAGCAGCAGAGACCTCAGCCTTCAAACTAAAGCCAGCGGAGGACCAGCCAGTGGGCAGATCCCAGGATGAAGAAATTTGGAGTACATACCAGGATCTACAACAACAGCTGAGCAGGAATATTCCTAAAGAAACTGAGCCTGTGTGTGAGAGGGGTAAGGAGCTTCATGATCATTTCTCCTGGGAGCTGTGATAGTAATTTGTTCAGCCAGAACATTGTGAGCATTTTCTGAATGCCCAGCCCTGTGGATGTGCAAATGCAACCCTGTACCCGCACACAGATGGCCTTAGAATACACCAGCTGTGGGTGAAGGTGGAGGTTGGCCTAAGCCACAGAAATACCCAAACCAGAGGACCCTGAAAATAACACCATGAACACTGTTACTTAGAAAAGTGGAAAGAAGCCCTGGCTGGGTAGCTCAGTTTGTTAGAGTGCCATCCTGATATGCCAAAGTTGTGGGTTCAATCCCAGGTCAGGGCACATACAAGAAGCAACCAATGAATATATAAATAAGTGGAACAACAGGTTGATCTCTCCTCTCTCTCTCTTTCTCTCTCTCTTTCTCTCTTTCTCCCTTCCTCTCTCTCTAAAGTCATGTATCAGGAAAAATAATAAATGATAAACAATACATCTACTCTACAGTGGAGTCCATGAGTATTTCATTTTCAGATCCATTATATTTTTCTTTAACTCAGAACTATTTATGTTATGAGGGGAAAATAAGAAGGGGTTTTGTTTTATTAATTTTTCTTTTGAAAACTGGGGAACCTGTTCTGGGATTGATAGGTACTCAGTTCTTATGAATAACTATAAGGCTATTTATGGGAACCCCACACACTTGTAAAGGTTTCCCATCTACTGAAAGAGTCAAGATCATCTATATTTCAGAAAGGAGCTCAGGATGCACATAGAAGTGAAAGAAATTTCTTTTTTTCTTTTAAATTTTTATTTACTGATTTAGAGAGGGAGAGACATTGAGATTAGTTCTACTTATTTATGCCGTCATTGGTTGATTCTTGTATGTGCCCTGACCAGAAACCAAACCTGCAATCTTGGCATATCTAGATGATGCTCTTAACCAACTGAACTACCTGGCCAGAGCAAAAGTGAGAGATTTCTTATGGCTCTTTTCTATCCGTAGCAGTGCCTGTTCACCAGATCCAAGACTTTCCTGAGCAAACAAACCCGAAAGATTGGACAGTGGCACCTGAACTCTTCCTGCCTGAGTCTCAGGTGAGCTATGCTTCCGAGCTGTTTAGGGCTGCCTTTCTCTGCTGCCCATGACCCACACTGCCCAGCAGGTGCTCAGAGGCATGTTAGCCTAGATGTTCTCCCTGGGGAAGTGGACACCTCCCAGGATGTTTGCTGATCCCTTGCCTCCTTCCTTTCTGCCTTCTCAATTCAAACAAACAAAAAACAAAACAAAACACATGCTGGGCTTTGGTCAAGTAGTTCAGTTGGTTAGAGTGTCATCCCAATATGCCCAGATTGCAGGTTTGATCCCTGGTCGGGGCACATATGAGATGCAACCAGTGAGTGCATAACTAGGTGGAACAACAAATCAGTGTTTCTCTCTTTCTCTCTCCCTTCCTCTCTGTCTCTCTCTTTCTAAAATCAATAAATAAAAAATTTTTTTTAATGTGCTGTTAATTCCTTTGGCCTACCATGCAGTTCATGGGCTGGATGTGAGGGCTGCTTCTGGAGTGGCCCGTACTAAACTAAAGCCCATTCTCTTCCTTAGAGCTTGTTGACATTTGAAGAAGTGGCCGTGTATTTTTCTCAGGAAGAATGGGAATTACTGGATCCCAGTCAGAAGGCTCTCTACAGTGATGTAATGCAGGAAAACTATGAGACTGTCATCTTTTTAGGTAAAGGTTCTCCCCTTTCCTTTGTGTAGAAGTTGAGTAATCTGTCATGTGTTTTACTTACTGAGAATGTACCCCTGTGAGAGAGTCTGTTTCAGTAGCTTGTGGGTCCTCAACTCGATGGTGTGGGTAGGGCAAAGGTGAATGCAGATCACCTGGGAGCTTTTTGCAAGTGCACACTTCTTATGCTGCATAGAATTCTTGATCTCTTTTCCCTCTTCCCTCACAAACCTGCTCTTCTCATATCTTTCTCTACTCAGTACAGGGCACCTTGATTCACCCAGTTGCTCAGTAAGAAAAATACAGTCATCGTTTACTCTGTTCGTGCCGTCATATCCCACTACTGATGCATCACTAGTCCTTTGGGTCCCACACTCACAGTATAGTCTGAGTCCAGCCGTGTCTCATTCTTTTGTGCTCTTAATATCCAGGCCTAAGCCATCTCTAACCAGGCCTACTTCAGTAGCTTTCTGACTGGCCCTCCCTGCCATCAATCTTTCCTTCCCATAGTTTGTTTTCTACACAGCAGCCAGAGCCTTTTAAAACCTTCCTAGATCATAACATTTCCCTGTTTCAAAACCTTATGTTGACTTCTCATCCATTCAGAATAAAATCAACCCTCTAGATCTGGCCTCTATTACCTCTTTGTCCTCAACTCCTGACACTAGTGCCTCAGTTCTCTTTAGACACAGCGGTCTTATCGCTGTTGTTGGAACTTGCCATGCTCATTTCTATTTTCTGCTTCCCTCTACCTGGCACACTTTTCTGCCACATGGAAAAATTCTCACTTTTAGGTCTACTCAAATATCACATTCTCAAAGGGGCCTTCCACACAGCCTTATCTCAAATAGCTTCACAGAAGGAGAATCTTAAATGCTCTCTTACCCTGCTTTAGTTTCTTTCTAACATTTCACTTGATTATTGATGTTTGATTGTCTCACTGTCCCACTAGAAGATAAGTTCTCTGAGATCAGGGAACTTTGGCCTAGGTATCACTATATCCCTAGTCACAGAGTGTCAGGCACCCCATAGACACTCAGTTCACATGTTGGAAGACTAATTGATGAATACTTCCCATATTTGCTAATTTGTGGTTACAAAAAAGTCCACTAAGTGATTGTGGTCTGTTTCATCCAACGAGATGTGAAGCAATGAGCTATGGGAGTGGCACAAATACTAGTCTAATGTCTGGTGTGTGCAGCTGCTAAATAAAAAGTTAGTGTAATTATGATAGGAATCACTTATTCATATGATTTCCTACCCACTGACTTTCACATTGGTGCTACTAACCAGGTCTTATTCAGGGTGAGCCCTAAAGAGTCAATAGGACCAGTCTGTATTCCCTGCAACCTCTGGAGTTTTATTCCAATTTGGTCAAGTGTGGGGCTATTGGTGGCAGAAGATAGGGAATATGCACAAGATTCCTATGCCCTATATCCTTTTCGTTGATTAAGCTAGGTTTATTTCTTATTTTTTCCTCACCCAAGTATATGGTTATTGATTTTTAGAGAGAGAGAAAGGGAGGGAGAGAGAGAGAAACATCAATCAGTCACCTCTCGCATGCACCCTGACTGGGAATCGAACCCGCAATCCAGGCATATGCCCTGACCAGGGATCAAATTCACAACCTCCTGATGCACAGGACAACATTCAACCAACTGACCCTCCCAGTCAATGCAAGCTAGGTTTATTTCTTAATCTCCACTTCACACATTCACTTACAAATGCAGTATAGTGTAAAGCTGATACCTGATGTGTGAGTCTATCCATTTAACCATTTATGGTAACAAACTGAAAATGTTTCTTGCTTTTCCTGAAACAGTCTACAATTAGTGGACATTGTTAAGTTAGCAGTCCTTGACCTCAGTTTTTTCATTTCACAGCCATGTTTGTGCGCCTCAAACCTAAAGTGATCTTTCTAGAGCAAGGAAAAGAGTCCTGGGTTCAAGGATCCATGGAGCTCATGGACAGTCCTGGAGAGCTGCCTATAGGTAAATGCACATGTGCCTTAATAGGAACAGGAGAAATGTACCTTAATAGGAACTTTTGCAAGAACTTAAAGATTCTATTTATCTATGAGTCAAGTGATCATTGAATTTTTATCTCTATTCCTGAGGTTTTCTTGCTCTGCCATATAATCGGTTGATTTTTTGATTATTTCAACAGGATTAAAACTCAAAAATGATGCTGAAAATCATCAATCTGTGTGCCTTCCTGGCTTAGAAATGCAAACACCAGGAGACATAGTTTTAAAAAGAAACAGAGTGAAAGTTCCCCAGAAAACAACAGTCAAAGAAAATCATGGTGAAATGCACAGGGTGGGGAAATGGCACCCAGATTTTTCAGTGAAGGAAAGAGAGAAACTTTCGGCCTGGAGACAAGAGCTGCTGACACTTATGGATCGTCACAGGAAAGAACGTGCAGCAGAGAAGTCTTTTAAATGCCAGGAATGCGGGAAAAGCTTCAGAGTTAGCTCTGACCTTATTAAGCACCAAAGAATTCACACCGAAGAGAAACCATATAAATGCTCACAGTGTGATAAGAGGTTTAGATGGAGTTCAGATCTTAATAAGCATTTCACATCACATCAAGGATTAAAACCATATAAGTGCTCATGGTGTGGGAAGAGCTTCGGTCAAACTTCAAATCTGCACACCCACCAAAGAACTCACACTGGAGAGAAGCCCTTTACATGTCATGAATGTGGAAAAAAATTCAGTCAGAACTCTCACCTTGTGAAACACCGAAGAACCCACTTGTAGCCTGTGCACAAGAATCTTCAGTGTGCATTCAAACCTGAGACACCAGAATTTCCATTGTCCAGTGTCCTCAGGCTGACGAATTTTACCAAGTGGAGCTTGACCCTAAAGTTTATGAAAAATGCAAATTTATGAAGCATGAGAAATTTTTCATCGGTGAAAAATTTGGCGATATAAACATTTCACAGAAAGGAATCAAGTTGGACTCTGCAGGGGATGCGTTAGTAATTGTATTATTTACTGTTTTTGCTTAAACTTTACTTCAGGGATTTTCTTAGCCAAAGGTGTTTAAAGAACATTCTGAATGAGGAAAACATCTGTAGCATAGTCTTTTGAAACAAAATCAATAATGTCCTTGTTTTATTGCATACCATTACTTCAGGATAGTAGTAGTATCGATTTCAGTAGTCTCAGGTGACAGAGATGAAGTCTAATGTAAAGTTTTCCAAGAACCAAATTGGATTTTCTTCCTCTCTCCTGTCATTGGACATCACGTGAGTTCCTTCTTGAACTTTTTAGCTACTTTAGCTCTTAAATCCGATTAGCACAATTTTTCTGTAATGAAATCACATTTACTTCACCAGTAGGGAATCTACCAGATAACTAATAATATCTTATACCTCTCATTGGTGGTGTTTGAAAAAGGAAAACATTTCTAATGAGATCATATGGAAACAGGTTGGAATTTTTAGCCATGGAATATGTATTAGATGTAAAGAAGAATTCTCTGCAATAACACAATAAACTGTTTCCTTCCCTCACAAAGTCAATAGGATAAAACAGTCATAAAACTTAGCACTTTCCCAAGACCCCCAAAAGAAAATTAATTGGAGTTCAGGATTAACTTCTCAGGGTTTTCTTATTAATTTGGCTTGTTAAAAAAAGTTCTTACCCAAGGATATGTTTGTTGATTTTAGAGAGAGAGGAAAGGGGAGGGGGAGAGAGAAAGAAACATCGATGGGTTGTTTCCTGTATGCTCCCCAACTGGGGATCAAACCTACAACCAAAGTGTGTGCCCTGACTGGGAATTGAACCTGTGACCTTTTGGTGTACCAAATGACTCCAACCAACTGACCTACCCGGTCAGGGCTGGCTTTTGTTTGTTTTTAAGAATAAGGAGAGACTCATGTTTGGGAATTGGATGGTACTGTATCTATTTCTAGCTTATGAAACATTCCTGTTGTTTGATTGGTTACTGAAATGCTCTTAAATCTCAATTTCTATGAAATAGAGAAAACACTCACCTCAGTTGATCTGGAGATTACAGGGATTGATGAAAGAAAAGCAACAGTAGATGCATTAGATGTTCAGTCAATGTGCATTTCTTTCACTTTTCCCTGCTCCCCAGATATGTTGGGCAGACTACATTTAAGGAGCAGATACATTGGTGGCTCTTGAAGCTCCTTTCAGGAGCTGAGCCCTGGTGGTGAGGGTTATGCTGATTTGATCAATGTCAGCTGTGAATCTGTGGTTTGCACAGCTCTTACCCAACAGCCTCAGCCTTAGACTCCTGGGACTCGGTCTCTTCTCCCAAGATGCATGTGGATTTTTTCCTGGCACTATTCCTTAATTTAATTTGATGAGGGCCTATTATGTGCCCAGGCACTGCTGTTCTAGACCAAGGATATAGTAGTAAACAAAAGAGGGGAAAAATGCATATCCTTGGGCAGCTTGTATTCTGGTGAACAGTAAAAAGGAGAATGATTATGGTCTTCTGCTCCTTGCAGTTAGACAGGGTCATCAGGTCATTTTGGTGAATGGGTTGTAAGGAGAAGTCTCATTTCTGGTCTGAAGCCTTTTTCTTCCCCCACTTGGCAGGACCGCTGTTTTGGAAAGTCCCAAAACGTACAATGGGCTTTGTAGGAATGAGTAAACTTTGTCTTTAAACACAGAGATGTTGGTGCTGTGTGTTTGTGCAGCATAAGCTGGCCTGTTTCAAAAAGTTCAAGATCTTAGTGACCACAGTCATCTCCTTGCTCTCTGTGGGCTTGACCCTAGTCACCTGTGGCTACATTGCCAAAGCTAGCCAAGGAACTGTACAGCTAAGGACAGAGAGCAGCAAAGGCTTTGGAACCTGAAATTTCCAGGTGGTGGTGGACTACTCTTTAGTACAGTCACATCTGATTAAATCTAGCCTAAGAACAGCACGTGCTTAATCCGATCAAGTTTCTTATCCTGTTCTTATAGTCAAATCCATGCCCTGCTCCCATCTACAGCCTGAGGAACTAAGATGTTAAGGGTGCACCGAAGAAGTTTCTAGGTGGCTGAGGACACACATGAATAGGACTAACAGAGAAGCCCTTTCTTTTCTTGTCTTTTTTTTTTTCTTGGTTGATTTTAATTAGTAGCCAGGGTTGAGAACTTTGCTCTTAATGAATATATCTGTTTTAGGAAAATACCTATTTTTATCCCCTTCCTTCTAAGATTTACATATTTTGAATTTAGTTATCGATCTCCGAGCAGAGGAGGGAAACACCAGACATTAGATACTTACAGATACCTGTTTTTTTCCCCTTAATTGGAATACAGTGAATCTTTTTAAAGTATATTTTATTGAATATGCTATTACAGTTTTCCCAATTTTTCCCCTTTTATCCCCTCTCCACCCTGTACCCTCCAACCCTCCAGCCCTTAGTTCATGTCAATGAGTTGTGCATATAAGTTCTTTGAGTTCTGTTTCCTATACCATTTTTAACTTCTCTCCATCTGTTTTATGCCTACCAGTTATGCTTCCTATTCCCTGTACCTTCCCCCCCATCACTCCCCACTCTCTACTGAAAACCCTCCATGTGATCTCCATTTCTCTGATTCTGTTCCTATTCTAGTTGTTTGCTTAGTTTTTGTTTTAGTTGTTTTTCTTTTTTCTTTTTTTTTAGGCTCACTTGTTAATAGTTGTGAGTTTGTTGTCATTTTACTGTTCATAGTTTTTGATCTCCTTCAATTTCTTAGATAAGTCCCTTTAACATTTCATATAATAAGGGCTTGGTGATGATGAACTCCTTGAACTTGACCTTATCTGGGAAGCACTTTATCTGCCCTTCCATTCTAAATGATAGCTTTGCTGGATAGAATAACCTTGGATGTTGGTCCTTGCCTTTCATGACTTCAATTACTTCTTTCCAGTCCCTTCTTGCCTGCAAGTTTTCTTTTGAGAAATCAGCTGATAGTCTTATGGGCACTCCTTTGTAAGTAACTATCTCCTTTCCTCTTGCTGCTTTTAAGATTCTCTCTTTATCTTTAATCTTGGGTAACTTAATGACGATGTGCCTTGATGTGTTCCTCTTTGGGTCCAACTTCTTTGGGACTCTCTGGGCTTCCTGGATTTCTTGGAAGTCTATTTCCTTTGCCAGATTGGGGAAGTTTTCCTTCATTATTTTTTCAAGTAAGTTTTCAATTTCTTGCTGTTGTTCTTCTCCTTCTGGCACCCTTATAAGTCGGATATTGAAACATTTAAAGTTTTCCCGGAGGTTTGTAAGACTCTCTTCATTTTTTTGAATTCTTGTTTGTTCGTTCTCTTCCGTTTGGATGTTTATTTTTTCCTTTTGTTCCAAATCGTTGTGTCAAGTCCTGTTTTCCTTCCTGTCACTGTTGGCTCCCTGAATATTTTGCTTTATTTCATTTTGGGTATCTTTCATTTGTTATTTCATTTTTTGACCAAGCTCAATCATTTCTGTAAGCATTTTGATTACCAGCGTTTTGAACTCTCTATCAGATAGATTGACTATCTCCTCGTCGCTTAGCTTTCGTTCTGGAGTTTTGCTCTGTTCTTTCATTTGGGCCATATTTCTTTGACTCAGCACACCTGTTAAGTTGTCAGGGTGTGGGGCCTTAGGTATTTGCCTGGGCAGGGCAACCCTCTTTGCTGTGTTGCATCACTGTCTGTGGGGGCGGGGTCAGAGAGGGAACAATGCAGCTCGCCTCATCGCTCTAGCCCCACTTTCCAACGAACTCTCATGTGAGACTGGGAGTTTCTCCCACTGTGGCAACCCCCTGCTGTAGTCCACAGTCAGCTCTGAGTCTCAGTTTCCCATTCAGCCAGCCCTGCCCTCATGGTCCGCTGCTGTGCTGTGGGTTCTCTCTGTCCACCTGGTCTGGTTGATCTGGTTGACTGTTTCTTTAATTCTGTGGTGGTTGGAGTTCCATGCAGTTTGATTTTCTGGCACTTCTGGTTGTATATTGTTTTTAGATTGGTTGTTATCCTTGTTTTGGTTGTGTGAGGAAGTAAAGGGTTTCTACCTACACCTTCATCTTGGCTGGAACTAGAAGCCCTTGCTTTTCACAATCAGACTCTGCTAACTCTTTCCTGTCAATATAGCCATCTAATTATCTTGCCCTCTGAATAGGGAGGCAGCAAGATACCCTAGAAAGTTCTTGACACCAGGACCCAAGACACTTGAACATTTTGTTGTATTCTGCAACTATAGTAGTCAGTGGATCTCTCTAATACTGTTTTACCATCTGTAAAATGAATAAAATAGCTGGCAGGTACGTTGTAAAGATCAAAGTAGATAATCCATATAGGTATGCTTAGATTAAATTACTCAGTGTTATACTTAATCAAAGATGGAATATATAACCTACAGAGGTGTATCAGTCTATTTCACTTTTCACCTCCTGCCATTTATATCCTGATGGATTACTTTGCCTTTGTTGTCCAACAAAGAGTCTTCAGAAATTATTGAGGGATGAAGGAGGGCATAATAAAGGCAGAGAGACCATGTAGAAACTTCCACTGTTCTTTTTCTCATACTGCACAACCAAATCCATTAGCTTCCTCTTGAATATATACCCAGAATATCACAATCTAGACTAACATACATGAAAATTAAGGAAAGTTTTGTCATATTAAAAAGGGAAATTATGTCCTGGCCAGTGTGGCTTGGGTAGAGCATTGTCCCATAGCCAAAAGGTTGTGGATTCAATCCCCGGTCCAGCTTGTACAGAAAGCAACCAATCAATGTTTCTCTCTCATTTCAATGTTTCTCTCTCTCTCCCTTCCTCTCTGGAAGCAATGAAAAAATGTCCTCAGGTAAGGATGGAAAAAATAAAAAGGAAATGATTGTAGATTGAATATCTTATAGTACATGCCTTAATGCAGGAGTTTTTTCTTCTTTTTTTAAAATAATTTTTAAAAAATACTCACCTAAGACTACGAGATCTGTCCGGAAAAGGTCCAGCCATTGTTAATGTAATGAGAAAAGTTTGCACGACATTGATGTAACCTGGCAGCCAAGGAGAGTGGACTGGAATGCTCATGCATGAACAATGATGACTTCACTGTACTAGTCAGTGGAGGCAGTAAATACTGTTGAGTGAGCGTGTGTACTGTGTGGCCATCACATTAAAAATGACTGAGCGAGTAGAGCAACGAATCTGTATCATATTTTGTGTTAAGATTGAACGTTACTCCATGGGAACTACTGAATGATTCAGAAAGATTTTCAGGATGATACAATGAGTGCAGCACAAATGAAAGTGTGGCACAAATGCTTCAAAGGTAGCCACAAATCTGTGGAAAGTGATCCATGTTCTGGAGGGCCTGTAATAAGCAGAACACCTGAGAATGTTGGACATGTATGGGCTGCAGTCAACAAAGATTGGCTATAGATGGTGCAAGAACTATGAGTAGAAGCTGATCCGAGGATTCCAAAAACTACTGTGTCTGAGAATTTGATGCAGGATCTTGGCATGAAATAAACTGTGGCAAAATTTGTTCTGTGGCTTCTGGCACCAGAGCAGAAGGAACATCGTGCTGCAGTTGCTAATGACTTGATTCAAACTGCTACCAATGAACCAGATTTTCTCAAAAAGGTCATAACTAGAGATGAATCGTGGGTGAACGGCTATGATCTGGAAACAAAGGCCCAGTCATTCCAATGGGAGTTGCCTGTCTCTCCATGCCCGAAGAAGGTGCGATAACGTCATAGCAGGATCAAAACCATGTTAACTGTTTGATTGGGAAGATGTTATCCATCACAAGTACGCTTCTCCAGGCAAAACAGTTAATAAGAAGTACTACCTCAATGTTCTTTGTCAGTTGACAGATGCAATAAGATGAAAACAGCCACAGCTATGGGCAATTGGTGATTGGCAGCTTCATCACAACAGTGTGCCACTCATGCATCACATCTCGTGCAGAGTTTTTTGGCAACACATCAAATCACCCAGGTGACTCAGTTCCCCATTCAGCCCAGATTTGGCACCCTGCAACTTCTGCCTTTTTCCAAAACTAAAATCACCTTTGAAAGGGAAGATATTCCAGATTGTTGATGAGATTCAGGAAAATATGACAGGACAGCTGATGGCAATTGGGAGACCTGTGTGAGATCCCAAGGTGCCTACTTTGAAGGGGACTGAAGAAACATATACAATGTTTCTTGTATCTTGTATCTTCAATAAATGTCTCTGTTTTTCACATTACATGGCTGGATACTTTATGGATAGACCACATTGTATGTTTATTGATTTGAGAGAGAGAGAGGAAAAGAGAAAGAGAAACATTAATGTGAGAGAGAAACATCATGCCTCCTGTACATGTCCAACCAGGGATCAAACACACAACCTAGGTATGTGCCCTGACCAGGAATTGAACCTGCAACTTTTTCGTGCACTGGAGGATACTCCAGCCAACTGACCCACCCAACCAGGACACAGCAGGGTTTTGTTTTGTTAAAGATGAGGTCACTATATTAAAACAAAAACTTTAAGATACAGTAAATGGGCAAAATTACAGATTAAGGTCCAGAAAGATCTATACACTAATATTCATTTCCTCTAAGAGGGAGTGTAATTTTTTAGGTAAGAGATAGTGAGACTTAATTTTTTAAAAGGTTTTATTTATTTATTTTTAGGCAGAGGGCAAGGGAGGGAGAGGTAGAGAAACATCAATGTGTGTTTGCCTCTCGTGCACCCCTACTGGGGACCTGGCCCAAAACCCAGGCATGTGCCCTGACCTGGAATCAGACCAGCAACCCTTTGATTTTCCGGCCTGCACTCAGTCCACTGAATCACACCAGCCAGGGCTACGAGACTTTATTTTTAAGTGTGAATGTTTTTGTGGCACCTACACAATATTAATAAGAACAGGGGATAAAACATTGGGTTAGTAACGAGTTTTATTCTCACTTTTGACATTAGACACTTAAATTTTGTCTCAGGTTCCTCATTTGGAGGGTAGAAATTGTAAATTGACTTCATAAAACTTGTGAGGATGAGTTAGTATGTACATGTTTAGAAATGTGATAAGCACACAAGCATTACATTGATTTCATTATTGTTGCACCTGTAACTCAGTGTGAATCCAACTAGGAATGGTCTGAGGACCCATCCAAGTAACAGAAGTGGAAGCATTCTACAACCAGAACACCAATAAACTAGAAGAAGATATTAACAAATGCCCAGACTGAGGGCTGATCATTCTCAACAGTGGTTTTGGTCTCAGTGACCCTTTGTGGATGCTGTCTACTCTTTGGCCAGGAGTGCTGTCAATGAGAGGAAGGTAGAAACAGGTGGGGAAGGCAGAAATGGGTGGGGAAGGTGGTCTATGCAGCGTTTTTGTGACCAGTACCTCTTCAGACTTCAGCCTTGCTCATGCATCTGGCCTTCTGGAAGCCCGGCTTGCTCTATGGAAGATTCTGATCTTCCAGTTTGGAAAAGTTGGCCTGTCTGGTGATGGGGAAATGTGAGCCTGGCTTTTATTGTCAGAGTGGCCCCTTATTGCTGCAGCTCAGCCCTCTATTCAGTCCTTCCTCTAGGAGTGGTGGTGGGCCGGCACCACTTTCCACTCTCAGGAGGTATGGGAATAGAGCCTATCAGTGCCTGGCAGGGCCCTGCTGTTCAGTTCCCAGGTGACAACTCCTTTGAAAGACTCTGAGCTTATTGCCCTTGAGATTCACTCTAATAAAACACTCATTCACTAAGGCCCTATTGCATCCTTGTGCATCCTTGTGCTGGGCTATAGAGGCACAAAGAAAATTCAGGCATGCCACTTGCCCTCAGAGAACCCCCAATCTGGTTGAGTAGATAAACCCACCAGAAACAAATTCTGATACTAGGTGGCAGGAAGTGAGTCACCCTGAGAGAGATTTACGGACAGAGCCAAGGAGTTCAAAGAATTAGGAGACTTCAAGAAGGTAGTGGTGGTGATGTTAGCAGCCCTCATCTTGTGGTTTTCTGGCCTTCTTTGATGATGTTCTACTTGAGAACTTAAATTTTTTACTTATTTCTGCATTTCTAATGCATAGGCTTAGGTGCTCTTCCTTACCTATTGGGAGGGATGCCAACTGGCAGCCTCTTGCGTTCAGTGTAAGTAGAATGAATCGGCCTTGGGGAAAGAGTATTCAAGGCAGGAAAAGTTTAGGAAGCAAGGGCCCTAAGACTGGAGAGCACAGAGACTGTTCCAGGACTTGGGACCGGGTCACCTGTGCTGGACTGTCTATAGGGCAATGGGCAGTGAGACTGAGACAGGCTGAGCCTTGAATGCCAGAGAGTTTTGCAAGCTTGAGATCCTGGCTCATTTCAGGGGCAATAGAAGGTCTTGAAGGCTTTTGAGCAGAGTAGTTACACAATTGGATTAGATTTGTAGAAAGTCAAGCAGTCCAGATCTGCTCTGTAGGAAGACCAGGTGGACAGATGGAAGACTCTTGTATCAGCCTGGTCTAATGTTATGTTCCTATACAAGGGGTTCTCAACCAGGGGCAATTTTGTGCCTCAAAGACCTTTGGCAATCTCTGGAGACAATTGTGTTGTCACCACGGGGGGATGCTAATGCCATCTAGTGGGTGGAGGCCAAGGATGCAGCTAAATCACCCAGAATGTACAGGACACACACCCAGCCTCCCACCCTCAACAAAGACCTGTCCAGCCCCAAACTATTGTGCCCAGGTTAAGAAATCCTGCCCTAGAATGAAAATAGTGAAATTGGACCAGAGACAGTGTCAGAGCCAATGACCACTCTTAGGATCCTTTGATATTCTTTATAATGCTTAAGTTCTTGATATGCTGTCAATTCATCAGGCCTCTCATATATTTTTACCCTCTCACTCATTTGCTAACTATTTATTTAGCACCATACACTATTTGAGGTCCCGTGATTCTGCAATGAACAAATGAAATTCCCTGCTCTTCAAGAACCTTGCATTCTTTTTAGGGGATGATAGACATTAATCTTATAAATATGTATCATAACAATACTGCCCTGGTGATATTAACATGCAATGTAAGGTCTCTGCTCTGAGGTTGCATAGGAATTGTTAGGCAGAAAGATTGTTGAATGTGAGAGACAAGTAATTAAAGATTTTCAGATTGATTTGACCCATGTTAAAATCCTGATCTTTTACTCCAGTCACTCTGCAAGTCACTTAACGTATGATAGCGGGTACAGATTGGAGCTACCAGGAAACCCAGACTTAAATTACAATTCTCAGTAATCCCAAATTTATGAAAAAACTTGATAGGTGGCACTAGAATGGCCAAGTGAATGAGGATTGCCTAAGCAGCTTCAGGAGCACAGCTTCCTCCAGATGCCAGAGTAGGGCAGCCATATCTTCAAAAATTTTCAGGCTAACTACTCTACTACAGGAAGTGGCGAGGTTCCTTGCTAGTGTCCTATGTTCTTCACAAGTAAAGAATGCTCCATCTTTCTCTTGTCTCCACCCAGAAGCCAAGCCAAGGATGAGCAGGACTGCAAGGAGGCTGGACCTGATAACAGTGAAAATGAGGATCCACTCATGGTGAAGTGAGCAACAAAATGGGCACTCTGGTTGAGGATACTGGAAGTTTCGAGCTGTTCCTAAACTGATTGGTAAGGCAGTCTCCTTTCAGGAGAGGCATAGAAGAGGTGGCAAGAGGAAAGGAAAGTGGTGTAAGGAGATTTTAGAGGCCCAGCCCTTGCTTTGGCTGTGACCACCCACCTACCACCTTAGGCTGAGGAACCATAATAGATGTGTGAAAAGGGTGGCATTTGGTAGGCTTTTGTCGCGGTCCCGTCCAGCAGGACCGCGTGTTGTGGAATGCTTGTCCTATATCCCCGGACAAGTGACAAACAAATTCACACGGACTAAAGAAATCCGGTGGAGAAAAGGGACACGTGGCCGATCTCTCACAGACAGAGAGAGGGCCTGCGTGGCCGCTCTCCCACAGACAGAGGGCCCTGACCCTTGCCTCGACAGGCTTTTATTGAAACTCCAGGTCCATTACATTCAGGGTAGTCCTCATTTACTACACATAGGTTTGTTTTAGGTGGTTAACTATTACAGATAGCAAAGAAAAGAAGGTTGCTGATCACTTCCAAGATAGGATACAAAGTGGAGAGGAGGATTAGCTAGTTACACATATACTTTGGGAGTCTGGCCCAAGTCA
>VMDR010011955.1:0-27472 GCA_007922815.1 Macrotus californicus
CTAGGACTTCCAGGACTATGTTGAATAAGAGGGATGAAAGCAGACGTCCCTTTCTTTTTCCTAATCTTAAGGGGAACACTTGCAGTTTTTGCCTGTTGACTATGATACTGGCAGTGGGTTTTTCATATATTATGTTAGTCTTTATTATGTTTAGGTATGTTCCCTCTGTTCCCATTTTCCTGAGAGTTTTTATAAATGGGTGCTGGATTTTACAAAATGATTTTTCTGCATCTGTTGATATGATCATGTAGTTTTATCCTTCATTTTGTTTATGTGGTGAATCACATTTATTGACTTGCAAATGTTTGTACCAACCTTGCATTCCCAGAATAAATCCCATTTTATCATGGTGTATGATTTTTTTGATGTATGGTTTTATTCAGTTTGCTAATATTTTCTTGAAGATTTTAGTATCTCTGTTCATCAGGGATATTGGCCTATAATTTCTTTTTTGTGGTGTCTTTATGTAGTTTTGGAATTAGGGTATGCTGACCTTGTAAAATGAGCCTGGGAGCCTTCCCTCTTCTGGAATTTTTTTAAACAGTTTGAGAAGGAGAGGTGTTAGTTCTTCTCAGAGTCTTTGATAAAATTCACCTGTGGAGCCATGTGGTCCAGGGCTTTTGTTTATTGGGAGTTTTTTTATTGCTGTTTCAGTTTCACTAGGTGTAATCTGTCTATTCAGATTCTCTGATTCTTCCTGATGTAGTTTTGGAACATTGTATATTTCTAGGAATTTATCCATTTCATCCAGGTTGTCCATTTTGTTGGCATATAGTTGTTCATAATATTTTCTTAAAATCCTTTGTATTTCTTTGGTGTCAGTTGTTTTATCTCCTCTTTCATTTCTGATTTCATTTATTTGAGTCCTCTCCGTTTTTTTCTTGATGAGTCTGGTTAAGGGTTTGTCAGTCTCCTTTATCTTTTCAGACAACCAGCTCTTGGATTCATTGATCTTGTGTATCATTTTTTTAGATTCTACTTTATTTATTTCTACTCTGATTTTTATTTTTATTATTTCCTTTTTTTTTTGCTCACTTTGGGCCTTGTTTGTTGTTATTTTTCAAGTTCCCTTACATTTAAATTTAGTCAGATTGTTTATTTGAACTTTTTCTTGTTTCTTGAGATAGGCCTGTAATGCTATGAATTTCCCCCTTAAGACTGCTTTCCCAGCCTCCCACAGATTTTGGGTTGTTGCATCCTCACTTTCATTTGTTCCAAGTTATTTTTTTATTTCTTCCTGCATCTCATTGTTGATCCATTCATTGTTTAATAACATGCTATTTAGCTTCCATGTCTTTGTGTGTTTTTCAGTTTATTTATTGTGATTGATTTCTAGTTTCAAAGCATTGTGGTCAGAGAAAATGCTTGATATGATTTCAGTCTTCTTAAATTTATTGAGACTTATTTTGTGTCTTAACCAGCGATCTATCCTAGAAAATGTTCCATGTACACTTGAAAAGTATATATGTTCTGGCCCCCACTGGTGTAGCTCAGTGTGCGGGGCATCGTCCCACAGACCAAAAGGTTACCAGTTTGATTCCTGGTTAGGGCACATGCCTGGGGTGAAGGCCAGGTCCCAGGTTGGGTGCATTCAAGAGGCATCCACGTTTCTCTCGCACATTGATGTTTCTCTCCCTCTTCAAAAACACTGAACCCGAAACAAAAAAACTAAGCAAACAACTGGAACAGGAACAGAATCACAGAAATGGAGATCGCATGGAGGATTATCAGTTGGGGAGAGGGAGGAGGGAGAATGTGGGAAAATGGCACAGGGAATAAGAAGCATAATTGGTAGGCACAAAATAAACAGGGGGAGGTAAAGAATAGTATAGGATATGGAGAAACCATATGTATGACCCATGGACATGAAGAGGGGATGAGGGGAGAGGGGATGCTGGAGGGAGGGGGTGTAGGGCAGAGGGTGATAAAGGGAAGAAAAAAATGGGACAACTTTAATAGCATAATCAATAAAAATATACTTAAAAATAGATAAAATATATTTTTTAAAAAGAATGTATATACTTCTGCTTTGCGGCAAAATGCTTTGAAGATATCAATTAAATCCACTTGATCGAGCGTGTCATTTAAGGCCGCTGTCTCCTTGTCAATTTTCTGTCCGGAAGATCTATCCATTGAAGTCAATAGGGTGTTAAAATACCCTACTATGGCTGTATTTTTGTCGATCTCTCCATTTATGTCCACCAGTATTTGCTTTACATATGTAGGTGCTCCTATGTTGAGTGCATAAATGTTTACTAAGGTTATATCCTCTTGTTGATCCTTTATCATTATATGGTGTCCTTCTTTGTCTCTTACTATAGTTTTGATTTTAAAGTCTATTTTGTCAGATATAAGTATTGCTACCCCAGTTTTTTTTCCTTTCCATTTGCATGAAATATCTTTTTCCATCCCTTTACTTTTAGTCTGTGTCTATCTTTTGTTCTGAGGTGGGTCTCTTGGAAGCAGCATATGTATTGATCTTATTTTCTTATTCATTCAGCTACCCTATGTTTTTTGATTGGAGCATTTAAGCCAATGTAATGTGATGTAAGCATTTAATGTGATTATCAATAGATACATATTTATTGCCATTTTATTTTTTAACTGTTTTCCTCTGTTTTTTCTCTCCTCCTCCTGCTCCTTCTTCTTCTTCTCCCTCCCCCCTCCTCTCCTTCCCTCTCCCCCTCCTCCTCCAAGCAAGCAAGCATTTTGGTTTTTGTTGCAATACTGGTTTGGTGGTAACAAAATCCTTTAGCATTTTCTTGTCCAAGAAGCTCTTTATTTCACCTTCAATTTTAAATGATAGTTTTTCTGGGTAAAGTAGCCTTGGTGGTAGGTTACCACCTTATTTTTCATCACCTTGAATATTGATGTCAATCCCTCTGGCCTGAAATGCTTCTGTTGAGAAATCAGGTGACAGTCTAATGGGAGTTCCCTTGTAGGCAACTAACTGGTTTTCTCTTGTGGCTTTTAAGATTCTCTCCTTGTCTTTAAGCTTTGGCATTTTAATTATGATGTATCTTGTTATGGGCCTCTTTGGGTCTATCTTATTTGGAACTCTCTGTGCTTTCTGGAATTGAGATTTTTTTCCTTCACCATGTTAGGGAAGTTTGCAGTCATTATTTTTTCAAAGGGGTTCTCCATCCCTTGCTCCCTCTCTTCTCTTGCTTGTATTCCTATGATATGGATGTTGTTACACTTTATGTTGTCCCAAAGGTTTCTTAAGCTCTCCTCATTTTTTAAAATTCTTTTTTCTTTTTGCTGCTCTGCTCGGGTCTTTTTTTTTCTATCTTGTCTTCCAAATCACTGATTTGATCTTCTGCTTCATTTAACCTACTGTTTATTCCTTCCAGTGTATTATTTATTTCAGATATTGCATTCTTTATTTCTGACTTGTCCTTTTTTTATCGTTTCTATGTGTTTTTTAATGCTATTGAGTATTCTTATAATCATTACTCTAAATTCTATATCAGATAAACTGCTTGCCTCTATTTCATTTAGTTCTTCTGGACAGTTCTCTTGTTCTTTCATTTGGGGCCTGTTTCTTTGTCTTTGCATTTTGGTTGCCTCTTTTTGTTTGTTTCTATGCATTATATTCTGGTACAGGCCTATGTAAGACCCTCCTGTGACTGGTCCTGGGCAATGTGTTTGGAGCTATCAGCAATCCACAGCTTGTGGTTTTCTCTGCTTAGCCTGTTTGTGTGCAGAAAGAACTAAGCTGTGCACCAAGGCTGGCTTTTACCAGCACCAGGCCTGGAGGAGGGTCAGCTAAAGTGTGAGAGTTCCCAGAGATCTGTCTTTGCCTGCAGGCTTTGTGTTAGGCTTAATCACTGAAATAGCCTCCAGCTGTGCTCCCCAGTAGCCTGGCTTAAGCTCCACAGGGTGGGGGCGAGAGAGATTCCTGTGGGTGAGGCTATTACTTCTCCCCAGTCTAATGCTTCCTAGAGGGAAGTGCTGTGCTCGAGAAGGATAATTTCTGCAGTACGAGGAATGACTCAGCACAGGCATCCTGGTGGCTGATCTTTCAGCTCTCTCCCCAGAGCCGCCAACCCCAGACTCTTCTACGTATCTCTGGTCTGCTCTGCCCTTTCTCTACTGGAGCCCAGGGTAAGTTTCTATAAATGAAACTTTGTGCATTGGCCCTTTAAGAGGCTTTCTGCATCTCTAGATGTCTTTCACTGGTGGACAGAAATCCTACTGCTTTTCACTGCTGGATGTTATTTGAGTTCTTTTCCTGGTTCAGGTGTTCTAGGCTGGAGAGACCAGATTGGGGTGTAGACCCCACACTTCTCAGGGGGAACCCCTCAGACCACTGAAATATCCTCCCAGAACTTCAGCTGTCTCCCGTGAGGGCATAGCTGACTCTCTCGCATCTCCGCACTTCCTACCAGTCTCATTGTGGTGGTGTGGTTTCTTCTGTAAGTCCTTGGTTATAGGGCTTTTCTCCAGCTTGTGTTCAGTTGGTTATTTAGGATGGTTTTTCTATAATTTAGTGATTCCAGTTTGGTCCTGGGAGGAGGGTTAGTGCAGCTTCCACCTACTCTGCCTCCATCTTGGATCTCTCCTCAGATCCATGTAGATTGCTGTCTTGACAATATAAACCTCATTTTGCTGTTTTTCTTTCACATTTTCCCCTTTGGGTCTAGATTTTTTTCTTAAAAAAGCATTGATGTTAAACCATGAGGAAGCATTATTGGTGCATCTTTGAAAAGCAACCTTGATCCCTCATCAAGGAAGGCTCATTCCTGGTGTGTCATGCCCCACATAGGAGGGAAAGCAGTTTCTGAGTACAGTGGTCACATTTGGGCAACAAGGAAGCTTGTTGGAGCACAGCTAAGTCTCATGTTCCTCAAATCAAAAGTTCTTTGTAGAGGTGGTCTCAGTTGGTTTTATTTGTTGTAACATCTCTGGGTATTAGTTTACCTTATTCTGGTAGTGGCTGTTGTTGTTTGATTCACCTGGTAAGACACCTAAATAGTGTAATCACAAACACCAGTAGAATTAAAGCCTATAAAATAGAAAAGGCCAGGTCCGTATTTTTGTGAGCAGCCAGCTAAATAAGTCTGTCCAATCCCAATTTATAGCGTAATGTTTTTTCTGTTCAAGGACTTTAACATTTTGTTTTAGAACCTCAAGCTGTTGTTTCACTTTACCTGATTTGTTGACATAGAAATAAGATTTATCTCCTAATGGGGCACAAGCACCACCTTGTTGGTTGGCTAACACAACTAGAGCCCCATAGTTCTGTAGTACTACTTCACCCAGGTCGTCAGTTGCTCTTTGTTGTTCTTCAGGGTCAGTTGGAGTAGTGTTCAATGCTGTGCCACCCAAATAAAAAGATTTCTGATAGACTTTTTAAATTCAGCAACTCCATACCAAGGGAAGAAAGCTCTAGCAAGGGCATAAAGCCTCAGTCTATTATGGGGTCTTGGGTGGAGAGAGGACCAAAAAGACCATACCCCAAATCCCAATTCTGTTTGATTCATGTTGACTGAAGTTTATAGACAAAAGATCATAGATTAGGGATAATGGTAGAGGCCAAGAGAGGCTTTGTGGTGATAGCATCAGGTGCTGTCATGAAAATACCACATCTGCCTCACCACCGGGTTGGTAAGGCAACGTATATTTGGGGCCCATATAAGAGGGAACAACTGGTGCTTTCAAGTGAGGGTGTGTGATTAGGTCCTTCAACCCAAACCTGAGGGAAGCATCAAGTCCTATTTCTGAAGCAGAGACTTCACCTTCACCATATGTTGGATGATGAACCCATGCAGAAGACATTACAGTCATCATGTGATTGATCATGAGAATGAGTAAAAGAGCACCTGAGGGCTCTATATATTTGTGTCAGGATTGAAAGATTAGCATTTGATTGTTCCTAGTTTTCAAGCTGAGATTCCCTAAGTGATAGATTTCATTTGTTTCCCACCGAGCACCAGACTTTGATCTAGTTCCCAAGTAGTATTCCAGAGTGGAAGGGTATCTACTTTCTAAGATTGAGTGGTATTTCTCTGGAATTTCCTCACATCAGAGAGATGTTGTAAGAGGTAACATTGTAGTCACTTAAGGCCCATTGAGGTGTGAACTGATGGTCATTTGAATAATATAGAAGAGTGTAGTTACACAGGCTTAAAGGGACAAAACCCAAGATTCTGCCTGAACCATTTACATCTTCAAAGCAGATAGACAAGTTATCAGAATCCAGATTGTATTTATGGGTAAAACCTTGTGGTTTGGGGGGACCTTATGGATAAAAGGTCATGTGTTTCATCAACATTTTTTTTTTGAGATTTGAGAATAAAAAATGACTTTAAGTCTAGTGTTATGTCAACATAGGTTGTGTAAGCTTTCAAGATGTAAGGGCCAAGCCACTAACTCTAGTTCATCATAAGTATGATTAGCTCAGGTATGTATATCCAAGAGTCAGTTCAGTTGGCACTGTTGGATAACTATTGAGGAGCAAATAAGGTAGTCATCGTAGTAAGCAGACATAAGAATCTGAGTATGATCATCTTGAAATTAGACTAAAGATCTAGGAAAAGGAAGAATGTTTTCTTAAGAGTTTTGTTCATACAAAAATCAAGTTATAATAACAATATAATCAGTAAGTAACACAAAAGGAAGGTCAAAAGGAAGATCAAATATAGGGGTTGCTGGTTGGAATCATGTATGACTGACCTGGTCCAGGGTTTTGGGAGAACTGTGTGCATCAGGTGCTGTCTGCCTCAATCCTAGAATGAGAATTCTAGTGGTGGTCTTGTGTTGTTTAGAGATTTTTGGCATAAAATTTCCAGTAGGTTGAGATAACCACTCAAGTGCAGGTGTCCTTTTTAAATAACAAACATTAGTCCATAAGCCAATCCCCTTCAATTAAGCAGCACTAAGATTAGTAGTAACATATAATATGGCCCTTTTCTTCGTGGCTGAAGAGAAAAGTGTTTTCAATAGACATAATCTCCTGACTGGGGATCACGATGTTGTAGATCTTTGTCTCCAAGGAGCACACTATGGAAAGATTGCCTTACGAGATGTGAGTTAGTGTTAAGGGCCCTTATGAGTTCTTTATAGTAAATCAGGAGTTCTCTTTTCAGCTGTGCGAGTTCTTGATCAAATCTCATGGGTCTGCCAGTAATAATTTGTAAAGGAGACAGTCTGTGTTTGCCAGGGTGGGTAGATCTTAGGCTGAGCAATACCAAAGGAAGAGCCTTAGGCCAAGGCAGCCTGAAAGACTATAAGTTTTGTCAATAGAGTTTGATTGCCCTGTTAATCCATTCTATAAGACCAGAGGATGGGGGATGATAACATAATTTATCAAATCAGCCAGGTTTTACAGATTGCATAATTTATCCTGTGAAATGCGTTCCCCGGTCCCTATGGAGCTCTGTGGTGATTCCCCAAGCAGGGAAGTTCTTCTCTTGGAGTATTTTACTCACTGGTGATGCTTTGGCTCTGTGGCACAGGAATGCTTCCACCCATTGGGAAAAAAACCCCAACAAATCACTACTAACACAGATGTGTGTCCTTGAGGAGATAAGTAAATAAAGTCCATTTGCAAGACCTCAGAGGACCCTAACGGCTGGGGAAATGCCTCATCGAGGTATGGGTTTTCCCAGGTTGTGCAGATTTGACATTTTTACTATACTTGGGAAGCCACCTTTGGAGATGGCTCCCAGTAGTATCGTTCTCACCATAAAACTGTATTTGTCAGTGTTTTAGTGAGTTAAACCATGCGCCCTGAGCCCAGAGGATTTTCAGTGTAGTGAAGAAAAAAGAAGAAAGACAAATATAAGTGACTAATTAGAATGTATGCCAAAATGAAATAAAAAGAGAGGGTGTAAGTAACACATAGAGGAAGCAGTGATTAACACTGACTCTAAGTATATGTTGACTAGGAATGTTTAGTGGTTTTTGTGCTGCAAGAACATTAAAAGACTTTTATGAAATCAGTAGAAATGTCTTTGGAAAAGACTTCAAAGAATACAGGTTAAAGGAGATTTAAAGACCGTAATACTCTGTGTGTTATTTTCAAAGGAATGTCAAAATAATATTATTGTTATTTAGATACCAAAAGTCCCTGAATGACGTGAGCAAGCTCAGTCATATTAAAGAATATCCATTTAAAAAGTTTTAAAATTAATCAAGGAGTATTTGTTAAAAGAATTTTACAGTCAACTTTCCAGAGTGAAAGAAAGTGAGCACAGGGACATTTATGGACCTGCATTAGGTGATAGCTCCTAGGATTAAGCTGAGTGAGCCTTAAATGGAGTCTAGCAAAGAACCTATAGACACTGGGGTAGAATGAGGTATATTGATGTTTACCTGATAGAGTTTGATGTGTTTTGAAAAGATACCATTTGAAAGGTACTATTCTTAATCTCACTGTTTAGGGATTCCTCAGAAAGGACGGTATCATTAATGGGACTTAAGGACATTGGAAATATTTGCCATAGCCATGATTGAAGTGGGTGAAAAGATCAATTGAAATAAGTAAAAGCAGTCAAATTTTTCATTTTATGCTTCTACACTCAGATGAGCAATGATTTAAGATGGTCTGTAGTGCTGTACCCCAGTCCTTTTGCTCAATAGCCACACATTGAAGTCACCTTGAGCCCTTTAACAACTTGGCCTCAATGCCAGAGATCCTGTTTTCAGTGTCTAGGGTCAGCCCAGGCGGAGATCATGTTAACTTCCAAGGAGATTGTACAATGCAGCCAGGTGAGAATCCCTCGCAGGTCTTCGTGTATGATTTGATGACTTGAAACACGCTCATGTGGAGACACAGCCTTAAAATGGGACCCTTTGTTTTCTTTTTTGGTGCACACAGAGTTACCACCTTTTCCTGAGAACTAGCTTAGAAAGGAAGAGCTTAGGAGTCTTCTGAATAAGGAAGAGGTCTCCTTGAACTGGGGAAAGAGTAGAAAACTGGGGTATGAAGACTGTAAAGACAAACTTGACTTCAAGCAGTGTGTAAGAGACAAAGAAGCTGATTTTAAAAAGTCACTTGTAGCCCTTGTCAACTGTGATGATTAATTCTCACCTCCATTCTACCAACAAATACCTGAATAACAGCAGAGTGGCATGTGGGAAAGGAGTGCTAGTGAGCCAGGTGGCTTCCGGAGTTGACCCAAAAGGAAGGAAGGAAATAAAAGGAAGAAAGAAATTGAAAGAAAGGAAACGAAGGCCAACCTTGTTTGGACCTCAGTGCCTCTTTGTTTTGTCTTCTCTTGGCTCTTGGTGACCCGAGACCCGAGGTGACCTAAGAGCAGTCTGTCTTTGTCACTGTGGTTGCTGCTCACTGACACTTCCCTCTTTCCATTTGCTGGCTTTGTCTTACTGTCAGGAAGTTATCCAAGGTGCTGATAAACACCGTTTCCATGCCCCTCTTTTCTTTCTGAGAGAGGGATTTGGTAAAAATCTAAGTGTGCATGTGCATGTACACTATCGTGGCAGGAAGCAGGGGAGGCGTGGATGTTCTGGTTAGCTGTGTTTATAGGGATGGTACTTTCTACATAAAGATTAAAAGAAAATTTTTATAACAATCAATGACATTTAAAAGGAAAAAATAATGATGATTTATCTTGAGATTACTGTATGCCAGGCACTGTGCTAAGTGCTTTACATAAACTAACTTACTCACTTATCACAACAGCCTGATGAGGTAAACACGTCATTCCCCAGTTCAGAGATGAAGAAAGTGAGGCACAGTGATATTTCAGTGACTTGATGAAGGCTGCATTCTTGGCTACTGTTAGAGCTGGGGTGTGTACTCAGGTTATCTAGGACCCAAGCCCATGCTCCTATTCCTTATGCTAAGTTTTCTAGAATATATGTCTTCCCATATTTATAGAAATAAATGTCTATGTGTGTACTTGATGAAACTGACGCTGTCGACATGACAAAAAATGAGGAAATTGTTCTAACTATTCTTTGGAACTACATAAAGCTATTACCAAAAGATCCCAGCTTCTTCCCCACTAATTTCCCCCAAACTGAGATGTTTTGCTAATTTGAACAAATTAATAGTGACTCCATCATCATGTCGAAAGCTTTATTATAATTATCACCATCACCACCAATCCTCATCATCATTAGAAATTTCTCAGAGTTTTACCTGCCATCTCCATGCCTGCTTTCCTGGGGACTGCCGCAGCAGGGTGGGCATGTGGCTGGGACCCTGGGGGGACTATTTTGGCATTGGCTGCCTAGAGATTCTGGGAGCTGCTTCTCCCCACACCTTTACCTGGGCCGTTGTACAGCAGAGAATGGCACTGTGACTGGTTGAGTGGCTCTTTATAGGCAGTGTGCCCAGGCTTGGCCACTGGGAAAATGGGAAAGAGACAGGACAGTCTTTTCTCTCTTCTGGCTGGCAATGGTGTGTCCTTGTTCTGGAGCCACAAGGAAGAAACTGAGCTCATTCTCTAGCCACATCAGCTAGAAAGTTTGGGTATTTACCACATCCAAGCACGTGTGGGGTTAATAGCATTGCCACCACTGCTGGGAACAGACCCAAATGTCACAAGCGAAGAGGGAGCAGACAACTATCCATTCCTTTGTCCTTCCTCTGCTCTCCTTGTGCTTGGGAAAATAATTCATGCCATCCTGAGAAGGTCCAATTGTTCTGCTCTTTGTTTTGTGAAAGTTTGATTTTTTGGAGACAGATGCTTACTTTTTTATCACTTCCCAATTCACTTAGGTGCATAGCATGTTAGAAGTTTTTTCTTTTTGAGTTGTTTGATACTTTCTTATGCCACTTTCTTCTATTTTCATTAAAAATCCACAAACAAGTGGATGCAATCATTTTTAAATTTTGTATCATAAACAATGATCCCTTTCTGTGTTTTCCCAAACATTTTAGAGAAAGTCAAGAAAAGAACTTTTGCCACGGTTATCACTCCTATAAGAATTTTTGCTTTTGTTTCTACTTGAAACCTAGATTTTGGGGGGCAAATAAGCTTTGTCCTTGACAACATAGATGACAGAGTAGAGCTAACAAACACCAGCCAGGTGCCGGCTGCTGTGTTGGGGGTGGGTGGGCTCAGAGCAGATCCTCACCCCTTGCCCCCGCTTTTCTCCCAGCTGTCTCTTACCCTCTTCTGCCCTTCACCTGTGTCCTCCCTGCACTGGGACAGGAGATTTGACGTTTGGTCAGAAGTTGTTCTATCTCGTAGGGCAGTGATTCTCAGCCCTGGCTGCACGTTAGAATGATGGGAAGAGTCGGCCTCCAGCCCAGAGAGGTTTGGGGGTGGAAACTGGCAGCGGGGGTGTTTAAAGACTGCCGGGTGATTCCGTACAGTCAGGGTTGAGAACCACCGTGGCTGGGCAGTGTCTTTCATAGCGCACCTATAGACGGCACGGGTCAGAATCACGGGGTGACTTTCTAAAAAAGAGAAATCTGAGAATCCTGACACAGTCCAGAGGTTTCCAACCTGCGGCCCAGGATGGCTGTGAATGCGGCCACACACAAAATTGTAAGTTTACTTAAACCATTATGACATTTTTTTGTGATTACATGTCACAGTGTATTTAATGTGTGGCCCGAGACCACTCTTCTTCTTCCAGTGTGGTGCAGAGATGCCGAAAGGTTGGACACCCCTGGTAGGCCTTGAGTCCGAAACTTGAAAACAAATCCTACTAATGAACATCTCTTTTGAGTTCTTCATGTTGCAATTTGCCAAGATTCAGATCTTGGTTTAAATGTTCTAAGTATTAAGAAATAACTAAAGATTAACAAGATTTATAAGTGTTTCAGTGACCAGTTACTGTAGATCTCTGGTGTGACTAACCAGTAACTACTCCTTAGAAAGTGGCTTTCAAGTTACCCGAAGTCCCGTATGGTTGTTAAAGTAATTGCTAACCTTTATTGACACTTTTTATTGTTGTAGTAGTTGCTGATCTTTACAGTTTAAATTCTCTGTCATCCCATTTTATCGATGAGACTTCTGGGGCTCAGGGACATTAAGTATTTGTCTCAGAAACACATGGTGAGTAGCATAGGCTGGACCGGACTCAGATCTACATCTGATGACGAAGCTCAGGGTCCTAACCATTCCTCAGTGCCTACCTACCATTTGAGAACCAGATACTAGAAAAACGCCCCCTCTTCCTCTCTACTGCATCTTTACGGGCAAACTAAGAGGAGTAAAAGAAAGCTATCAAGCAATTGAGAATATTGTTCACTTGCTCTCTACCATTTATTTTCCTTACATCCTTCTACATGTGCACAGGGCAGCCAAAGGTCACTGATGTTCACACTAGAAACCCTGAAATTATGTTCTGATTTCATTTCCTAGACTCTCCTTTTATGATATGCTTCCTTAACATCTTAACCACCTCTCTTCTGCTTGTCTCCCATTAAAGGAAATACAGAATAATTCATTTGTATTTGAAGTCCAAGCTTCAGTATATATTAAATATATTTGTTTGCCTATATTTTATTAGAATTCCCAAAGAATTACTTATCTTTGTTTTTATGAGATGTTTATGAGAATTCCCAGAATCCCTTCACCAAAACAGCAGTGGTGGGAAACAAATGCTGGATGTTTGCGGGGGCAAAGGTCACAGCAGGGAGAGAGCAGTGCTGATACGGAAACTGCTTCTGGCAGAGCAGGTGCGCCATTTAGTTTATGAAATTTGTTACCTGTATTGGAGTCAGAACCAGAACATGGTTTTCTGTAGCTTTAGCATGTGTTTTATTTTAACAGTTTTATTTGAGCGATAAAAATTCACATATGACAAAGTTCACCCATTTAATGTATTACACTTACGTGGATTTTATTCAAGAGTTGTGTAAACCGCACCGCAGTCTACTTTAAAGCATTTAAAATGATTTAAAGACATGTTCATTACCCCAAAGAGAAACTGTCCCCTTTAGCAGCCATTTCCCATCCAGCCATTCAGGCAGCATTTTCACTCCCACCGCCGCCCACGAGGGTTCCCACCGTCCACGTCCTGGCGTGGATTAAGCCTTCAGCACAGTGAGAAGCGCATTAGGTGACCGTGGGCAGGTCATGACCCCCAGGGATACAGACATGTGACACACCTCACAGATGACCAGGTGAAGACAAATGCAACCTGGAATCAACCATTTTTTCTCCTAACTTGTAGTCACAGGATGCTAGGCTCCTGATTAAAATAGAGTGCTTCAGCACCGGGTAATTTGGTAGTGATTGACGTTCAAATAAAAATTAGCTATTTTTAACTCCTTCCATAATTCAAGTGAAAAATGTAACTTTTATGAGGTGTTTATAGATACCATTCAAAAGAAGGATTATTGTTGGGGGAACAAAGGCAAGACAGAACTGTCACCTAAAAATAGGATCAAACAATTGTAAAATCATCTGAATGTGCCAAAACAGTGTCCTGCGAATGGATGCATTTCAGGGACAGAAAGCTTCTGTGTCAACACGAAATGTTCCTAAGTGTCAACTATGCAATTCTGACACCCCATATCTGGGAGAATAGAAGTTTTCAGCCAATGTAGAGTTGAGGAAATAACAAAGGATTGGCATTATTTGAACAGAGCCAAATGCAGTTTAAGGCCTTGGAGCTTAAAAGCTTTATACCATGACTGCAAAGCTTTTCATCAGCAGTCCTTTTCATTTTCTGAAGGAACTGTCTTGCAAAATGCCTAATTCTCCTTTTCCTTTACCAACGCTTCTAGCTTTAGGAGTTATGCAATCCTTCATAGTAATGATCATCAAATTTTGTTGAATAATACTATCTTATTATGGTTATTTTTATTTTATGCCCTTTTCTTTAAGAGAGGTTTATAATATGTGGAATATATTTAATTTTTTGGTTGAAGGTAAGAAATACACTTAAATCCTAAGTTAACATTTTGTGATGTCCCATCAGACCCTGTAGTATATGCAACAAGATTGCCCCTGAATTACAATGGCCTCTCGAAATAGTTTCTAGTTTTGAGTTTTACAGGATAGCTTGTCATACAGAGCCCAGGTTTGTTAATACTCTGGTTAAAAGATTCCAAATTCTTAAGGAGTGTACTAGAACATATCACAATGTATGTGTTTCCCAGAAGCAAATGAATAAGAGCCCCAAATTTTGAATACACTAATGGCCCACTAGTCCAAATAAAACAATATTTTCTGGAATTTACATAACTTGTTGCTTTGGGTTTTTTTTGTTGTTGTTGTTGTAGTTTTTTTAGGAGAAAAATCTGGCAGTTAGATAATATTAATGCTGGATTTATTACATAACTGCAAATTCTATTTGGAGGTTAAAAATAAAGGCTTCTTGAGACACTTTCTTTTTCTTAAGCTTCAACTGAGAGTGCCATCTTTCTATTCCTGTTTTCCTGTCTAAGTGAGCCCTGTAGAACTGGCCCTCTCCATTTTCTGCCAAATCCGTCAACCTGTCCTCACTCCACACCCTTGTTCATGTTGTGCGCCTGCCAGAGGCACCCTGCCGTGAGTCTCTCCATTGTTCTTTAGCACTAACCCACTTCATGAGGCCTTGCACTCCTGCTCCTGACTTGATTATTTTCATTTCCTTCTGATTCCTAAACATTTAATATTAATTCACCTCTTTGGTGCTCAGCCATATACCCTCTTATGCATGTATACCTTCCTAACTGGGTTATAACCTAGAGGGCAAAATCTTCTGATTTCCCTTGGTACCTTTTTTAACATTTGTTTTTAGATTTTATTTATTTATTTTTTGAGAGGGGAAGGGAGGGAGAAAGAGAGGGAGAGAAACATCACTGTGTGGTTGCCTTTTACACGCCCCTCCACTGGGGACCCAGCCTGCAACCCAGCCATGTGCCCTGACTGGGAGTTGAAACGGCAACCCTTTGGTTCGCAGGCCAGCACTCAATTCACTGAGCCATACCAGCCAGGGATATTGTAAGTGATCGCAAAACTTTTTGAATAAACTTTACTTTCATAATGCTGTATTTCTGTAAATATTAGGATAAGTGGGTTAGTGGAAATTTTAGTTAACTTAAGAGTTTTTATTTAAAAGAACGCCAGAAAAGATATTTTATACTGGCTCATAAGATGAAGAAGGAAGGCTAATAGGATGAAATTTTCAGGAAAAAATGATGACATATCTACATTTCCCATATTTTGTGACATAGACTGTTCTCAGGAGCTTAATTTTCGGCCCAAGTTAACTTTTTGGGACCAAGTGGGGTATGGCTAGGTAAAATTACCGACTTGAAATCACTGCATACTCACGGTTTGTTTATTCTATTGCACATGAAAGCAATGAATGCCAACTAAATTAACAGAATAATTTACTGAGTTAGCTGATAGAGTGAAATGTAAGGTTGGAGAAACTAGGGTTGGGTGTCCCTGGGGAGCCAAGGCAGAAGGACTGACAGAAGGACTTCAGTGCAAGACTGTTGAGGTCAATGAACTCCACGTATTTTTCTCTCATTATAAACAGCATTTCACTCAAGATTCAGGGTCCTGGGAGAGAGTTCTTATTCTCCTTGCTTGGGTCAGGTACCACTCTACAGGTCAAGATCAATGAACTTGATTAATAGTCCCATCAGATGTTTACCCATAAGGAAGACCCAAATCCCCCAGAGGAAACTGGGTACCACTACAAAAGGGAGGAAATGAAAACTAGTCTATTTGTGAAATCACCTTACAGAACAGAGAATATCAGAGAAATAGCAAATGAGAGACATCTAAGGAAGAGATAAAACTACAGGAGAAAGCTATTACCCTGACAGAAAACAGTAAATCACAAAATGGTGTTTTCCATCATGTTCTATCGATGATACATGTACCTCAAACTGTGAAACAATTAAATATCAGAAGCTGTTAGCCAACACTTTATAAAAACTTGTCTTTCTAGTCAGAGTTGATACACAGAGCTTTTGTATTTCAAAGGTTTGTTCTCCCAACTATTTATTGTGAGATGAATTTCTCTGGCTCCTGTCCCGTGTGTTGAAATGTCATCCAAGGCCAGGCAAGGAAGGGCTATTTGGTGTATAAAGGCATTTCTGTCCACTTGGGTCTGGACACTGGAAAGGAAGATAGCCCTCCTCACCCTTTCACTCTACCCCCTCTAGAAAATGCTGGCATTTTCATGATTCCAGTTTTTTGGGGTTTTTTTTGCCTATCTAAATGAATACATTTCCTAATGTGCTATAACTTGAAGATTTAAATGAAGGAGAATCTTACATACATTTAAAAAAATCCTCACCTGAGGCTATGTTTATTGATTTTGGGGAGAGAGGAAGAGGAAGAGGAGAGAGAAACATCCATGTGAGAGAGAAACATCAATCAGTTGCCTCCCATATGTGTCCGGACTGGGGGTCGAACCTGCAACCTTTTGGTTTACGGGATGATGCTCCAACCAAACGAACCACCCAGTCAGGGCTCATATGCATATGTATATATATTTTTAACACAACCTTTTAGTCTCATTAGATGTTTGGCCATTGCTACCACATATTATCTAGTTTATGGAATTCAGACTCTTATTTTCTTTAAAATGGATTCTGAACAAAAACTGCAAAGTACTAAATTGTCGTGAGAAGGACCAGAATTATATTGTTTGTTTTATAATAGAGTAAGTACTCAAGGGAGTAAACTTCTAGAGAAGGGAAATCTTTGATTACTTCCAAGGGTTTTAATATTTGGAAGTTGGAGTATTCTGTCTGCTAACACCATAGCGTGACCTGAGAGACTGCATATAGACTCCCAAAGTGCACAAATTGTAACATCTTTCAGTTTTCAGTTATTTGGTATTGAAATATTAAATATTAAAATATCGAATATCCAGTTACTAAAAATTCAAGTTTAGACAAAAGCCTGTGGAAAGTGGGGACGTGATTTTTGCCCAGTTCTATGAAGGTCAAAGTGAGGGTATTTACTGAAGCTTAGGTAAATTGATGGGTGTGACTCTGACTCTTTTCATGTAGCCAAATGTCGCACCATCTTGGATGTGCACGAATGATATTCCTAATGTCTTTACCTATTATCTGATGAAACCACAGCCAAGGCAATAGCTTGGCAAAATCTCTGAGTGGAGAAGACTCTGCTGGGTGTAAAGGAGACTTCACTCTATGCCTTTTTATAAGTAAAAGAAATTTTTTTGAGCCATGTAGATATATCCTGTATTTAATTCATAAATAAAAAATTTAAAATTAACAATATGCCAGTGATATTTTATGCTTTTCCACATGTATTTTTCAAAAACATCTTTTTTGTTTTAATTTAGAAGATATTGTTATGCCAAAATACTGCGCCCCACCACACTCTAAACAGGCTTTTCTTTTCCGTCTGTTTTTGTTTAAGGCCCTCAGAGAAGCACCTTGACCTCCTTACAATGGAGATTCAGAAGTCACCTGATGGTGGATGGGGATGGGTGATTGTGCTGGTCTCCTTCTTTACTCAGTTTCTGTGTTACGGATCCCCAGTAGCAGTTGGGGTCTTGTACATAGAATGGCTGGACGCCTTTGGTGAAGGAAAAGGAAAAACAGCCTGGGTCGGATCCCTCGCAAGTGGAGTTGGCTTGCTTGCAAGTAAGTGGATAAATTTCTGCTTCTCCTCACTCATTAGTCATTTGGTTATATTTGTTGCATCCTAACACTGTGCAAAGCATAGTAGGCTGTTTGTTTTTAAAGCATAACACATATTTTCTTGCCTTTGTTGAGATTATAAAACCACTCTCTCACTGTAATAAATTGAAAATACAGAAATTGCCTAAGGTATTCATTCATTCATTCATTCATTCATTCCTTTATCCATTTATTTGCTACTATGTGCAAGGCAGTGTGCTAGATGCTGAACATGAAAAGATGGACAGCAAACACATCATTCCTGTCCTTAAGAGGCTCACGGGGTAGTGAGAAATGCGCTTTCATGAGTGAGAACAATACAGGGAAAAGAGAGTAGTGATTCGGGTGTGTCCAATGAATGCTGTGACCAAAGGACCAAATGATATGTAGCTGTCCTGTAAGAAACTCTTACATGATTCATAAGTACATCTCTCCAATTCAGGTACATGGTGATCAAATCACATGCCCTACATTTGTGTCACCTTAACAAGAAAAATTTTACATGGCAAAGGGTAATCCCTTCTCACAATGATGATGCTATTAAGGATTTTAATATAGTGTTATTTATAAGATATATGTGATGTGTTTTGTGTGACCTTCATATAATGTCTCTAAAAGTAATATGTTTGACAAATGTTTCCATCTTATGTAATGGCGATTCCTATCATCTTTACAGAGAACAGCAGAGAGGTTTTCATTTTCATTTTAAGACTTAAAATCATATGACACTTCAATTTCTGGAGTAATAGTTTCAATTCTGCGGTAATATTTAGTGATTAGCACTGTAACTTCGGTGGCACAATTTACAGCCGTGCTAAAATGGTGATCTAGGTTCGGTCATTGGCCTGGGGGTCTTGCTCTTCCTCTGTGCTCTGAACTTGACATGATTTGTTGAGCAAATCACAATCTCTCTTTTTAGGGAGAAAGTAAGGACATTGAATGTGGAGATTTGTAAGGTGCTTTTCACCTCTAAAATAATTTCATGAAAAAAATACATCAGCCATTCCTTTTTAAAAATGTTGTCTTTCCTGAATCCTTAAGGGGACTTCTGAAAACAAAACAAAACAAAACAAAACAAAAACAGTCACTTCCAGTTGATACTTTACCACCATGAATGTGCATGGTCTCATCTGAAAGGGTTTTTCAAAATGTGAATTGTTTGTAAAACTGCAAAGTACAAGCAGATGATAATTGATGTGTTAATAAAGGGGGTTGGAAGTATTGATTTTGAGAAAATGATCTAATGTGACGGAGAGAGAATTTTTTTAATGTTCTCCAGTTGGTCATCATTTCTATCAGCAAATAAGTTAAACAGAAATGTAAATACCTTGGTGGTCAGAGCTGAGGCTGAGACTCTGAAAACTGAATTGCAGCTCTATACTTTCTCTAAGTTCACTCCGTCTCAAGGGCCAGGAACAGTCCCCTTTTCTTGTAGGTAAGATCGGCTGCATAAGTTGCAGGCCCCAGTCCAAAAAAAAAAAAAAAGCAGGGCCCCTTGTTAAAAAAAATTAAGAATTCAGGACAGCGACAGCAGAACAGTTAGTTAGTTCATCAAGTGTGTGTCTGCTAAGGGCTCAGCCGTGTGCATAGATCACGACCTCGTGAAGCCAGCCCTGCCTGAGGTTAGATGGAGAGAGCATCCCACTGGAGTTCAGAGGAGACGAGTACGGGAGGGTGGGGAATGTTGGTCTTAAGTCAAAGACAAAGTCGATTTCTGACTGTACCACTATGTAGCTGAGGGAACTTGTACAAATCCCTTAACTTTCATGTCATCAGCTAGATGAGGAGTCACTTGGACCAGCCAGTGAAAGCCTTCAAAGATGAGCATAGAATAAGGAGACCAAAGGGTTCAAGAATGAGGAAATGGTGAGAAATGAAGAGCTACCACTTATGTGTGTGTGTGCCCTTGGTTGATGTCCACCCAACAGATGGGGTGTTGGCTTCCCTTGGCTCTTCACAGCATAAATTAAAGGACAAGTCCTGAAAACAATGGTCATGTAGTATTAGCACGAGGTGTCTACAAGTGTGTGAATGGCATTAACCCTTTACTTCGTTGAAAGCTTTGTTCCACAGAGAAACAAGCAGATCACTACCTTGGAAATGGGAAAAGTCTATCTCATGTTGGTGACTCAAATGGTTATCAGTGGTTCTTATCCAGGGGGATAATTAGAACCATCTGTAGAGAAGTTTCAGGATATAATCACCTGGATTTGATCCTTAGGCATTGTGTAGTCAGTCGGTCCATGATGGGACCCAGATAAGTGAATTTTTTAAATACCCAAAAGTGGTTTCAGTTGGGAAATATGACTGGTTTAAGCCCCCCTCTGTTTAGATTTTAATATTTGCTTTTGATAATTCCTTGTTACATGATTTGCTTAGACTTATTTGTAAAGGGAATTACTGTATGTTTCTGCTTGGGTGTGGCACTGTTTATACCATGTAAATCATAAAAAAATAAGTGGTGCCCAACAGTCCTTTTTCTGGTGGGGCTGTGGTGAAAAATACATGTAAATGGACATCTTTGCATCCTTTTTGATAAAAGATAATGTCTACATGTGTGCATACATATATGTACATATGTATACATCTTTTTGATAAAAGATGGGCCTTACCTATATGTGTAAAATATATACAGTTGCTCTTAAATTCAGGTGTGTATATGCATTATTGAGCTTGTCTAAAAAATCAATTTGCTACCCATCCGTGAGTGGTATGGCAATGCAGATGGGCCCAGGAGTCTTCTTTTTTAACTAGTTCTCCAGGTGATTTTAGTGCAGGCAGGCCAAATCATGTCTGAGAAAAATGAGTTATTTTCTTTCCTCAGTTTTGTCCAGGGAAGGCATGGTAGCTGCCATCTTTGACTAGTTCTGTGATGTGACCTATGGAACTTTATAATTGAGCAAGGCACAACAGAATAATTATAATTGACAGGCAACATACAAATTCTGTTTTTCCTGTACTTGGCTCTTATGTTCACTAAGTGCCCCTTGTGTGCCTGGCTCCATCCAGCCACTTTCACTTTCTTGATCGGAGTTGGTCCTGAAAACAGTGTGCTGAGATGGGCATTATTGTCCTCAAGAGTTAGTGACCTACCCAATTGGAAGCCCGTTCTCTAAGAGGAAAGGGCAACTGAGTCCCAGTTTTTTGAACCTGTTAAGCCTGTTTCTTCATCTTTAAATTGGAGATAATAAAAGTACTTACCTTATATGATTGTTGTGTAGAACAGTTGAGATGCTACTTGGCATATGGTAAGTTGCTCAACAGACATTAGTTACTAGAGGACCAGAATCACTCTCAAATAAAATTACTTTCCTAAGCAGTCCTAAAGAATCTACAAATGAAGGGGTCCCTTCAGGATGAAAGACAAAGGCATTTCTAGGGGAGTGGGCAGGAGGGAGGGCTGGAACTTTGTCAAGATCGTGTCTAAATCTCTGGAGTTTAAAGGCCCAACACTTGTCTCCAACAAACCTAGATTTGGACTGTAGCTCAGGGTAGCATATTAGAACTCTGAAAAGACATACAAGTCTTAACTTTACATTCTTCATCATCTTAATTCCTTCTCTTTGAAACTTGAGTCATTAAGGAGAATATACTTTTTCCTCTGGCCTAAATTGTTGGTGCAGATGATCCTTAGGATGCATAAAGCTGAGTGTCAAGCAGCCTCCCTTTCTGGGTTTTACATGGAGAACAAGCTCACCGTCGTTATACCCACCCGCACAGTCTCCTCTCTTCTGTGCTAGGGATGCCAAAATGGAAGGCATCATCTGCTTTTTAAGGGATTTGTAGTCTCAGGGAAGAGACAGAAGAAATAGTTACTGATCATTTGAGGCACCCCAAAAACCAACGAGAATTTCAAGGACAAGATAATTTTCGGAGTTTCGTAGAGATAGGTGGGACACGTGGGAGGATGGGCTGTGTGAGGTGGACGGTCATGGAGAGGGCAGGCCACGCAGAGTCCTTGTCAGCAAAGGCCTGGACTCTGCACTGCAGATGGCGCATTCTGGTGGAGGCCATTTGTCTGGAGAAGGAGAGATCACTACTGTTGGGAGGTGTGATGGTCAGCATCAGCAGCATGGGTAGGCAGCATTCACCAGTTATCCAAACCCTGATGTAGGTGTTACTGTGAAAGTATTTTGTAGGTGTGCTCAAACTCCATAATCAGTTGACTTTAAGAAATTACAGTTATCCTACATAATCTGAGTGGACCCAATTCAATCTGAAGAAAGGACGTAAAAGAAGAGATGAACTCTTCCAGAAGAAGAAATTCTGCCTAGTGGCTATAACTTCAGCCTGTGCCAGTGAGTTCTGATCTGCCTTTGCTCGCCTCTGTGGATGTTGTACTTGCCTAGCCGGATCCCACAATTGCATAAGCCAGTGCCTTGTAATAAATCTCATAATAGATGTATGTCTTTTGGTTCTGTTTCTCTGCCTGAAACCTGAATGATACAGAAGGAATGAAAGGTAACTGAACTAGTTCAAGAAGGGTGGGACCGTTTTTCAGACAACAGAGTTGCTGAAACTTCAGGGATATCTTTTGTTTCTCCAAAAGCCCTCAAATGGCTGAGTCAGTAAATCTATCCCTGGGTTAATCTAGTGAGTCAGTATGGCCAGCAGGCTTGCTGAAGGAGCTGTGAGTGCTGGCAGAGCTGACTGTGATCATATCTTTATGATTTTACTCCCAAGCACTGTTACCTCTTTCAAGCAGGACTGAAATTCTGCCTCCTATGAGGGTTCTGTTCCAGTGGCCAGTTCAAAGTGTGCTAGGCAGTTCCAGGATCGGTGAGAAGTATGGCAGGGTTTAGTTCAGCTTTTCTCCATCTCTATATATTGCTGCCAAATCAACCAACAAGCAAGGCAGACAATACTACACCTGGAATCAAGGATCTGAGTGGACGGAGCTCACTAGTGCCTTTTTCTTCCTCAGGGAGATGATGGATTTAAAATTCCTGGTCTCAGGGAGGAAGGACTGAGGCACCTGCTCTTTTGGGGGGCTCCCTGCATTATTGTAGGTGAAGGGTTAGGATTCTCATGGGCCCACTCAACTCTGCTGGGAAATCCTTGTTCCGCTGGAGTCACACAGCTTGGTTACTGCTATATTTTACTTTTCACTGTACTATTGGCCTACTTATGGCTTCAGTGCAGCAGGCCTGGCCATCCTACCACTTTTGGGACTCTGAAACTTTTTGGAAGACAGAAAGGCATAACAGTTAACTTAGTCCACAAAGGGAATAATTTCTTTCCCATAGCTGTCTAATGAATTACAGATTGGAAAACCACATTTGGTTTCTGTTCCCTCCATTAGACTATAATCCTCTTTCATGGCCCAGTTCAAGGCTCAGTTCCTTAGCTCATGGTGATCTCCCTTTTCTGAAATCCAGAAACGCACAATCTGGACCTTTCTTTTGGTGTTTATTGCCCATGTCATCAGGTTTTGATATATATTTGTTTTGCCTTCTGGTTTAAGTCCTGGATTAGACAAAAGATGTGAGGTTTTCTTGTTGCGTTCTAGTATACTAATAACAAACAATGAGAAGGATAAATGAAAAAAACAATCCCGTTCACAATTGTGTCAAAGAGAATAAAATACCTAGAAATAAACTTAACTAAGGAGAGAAAAGACCTCTACTCTGACAGCTATAAGATATTGAAGAAAGAAATCGAAGATGAAACAAATAAATGAAAGAATATACCATGCTCATGGATAGAAAGAATTAATATTGTTAAAAAGACCATACAACCCAAAACAATTTAAAGATTTAATGCACTTCCTATCAAACTACCAATGTCATTCTTCTCAGAACTACAACAAATAATCCTAAAATTTATATGGAACCACAAAAGATGTGGAATAGCCAAAGCAATCTTGAGAAAGAAGAACAAAGTTGGAGCTATCATGCTCCCTGATCTTAAACTATACTACAAAGTTATAACAGTCAAAACAGCATGGTACTGGCATAAAAAGAGACACAAAGATCCATGGAACAGAATAGAGAGCCCAGAAATAAACCCTTGCTTATATGGTCAACTAGCCTGTGACAAAGGTGATAAAAATATAAACTGGAGAAATGACAGTCTCTTCAACAGGTGGTGTTGGGAAACCTGGACAGGTACGTGCAAAAAAACACCACCACCACCAAAAAACAAAGAACAACACCATTCTCTTACACCATCTACAAAAATAAATTCAAAATGGGTTAAGGACTTAAATGTAAGGCTTGAAAGGATAAAACTCCTAGAAGAAAAGAGGAAGTAAACTACCTAAATGTCTGAGTAATGTCTTTTTGGAAATGTCCCCTCGAGCAAGGGAAACAAAAGAAAAAATTAAACAAATGGGACAACATCAAACTAAAAAGTCTATATACAGTGAAGGAAACCTTACTGATTGGGAGAGTATATTCATAAATGATATATATCTGATAAGGCATTGGTATCTAAAATATTTAATAAACTCATGCAATTCAATAACAAAAAAGTAAACAGTCTGATAAAAAAGTAGGCCGAGGACATGCAAAGAAATTTCTCCAAAGAGGACATACAGATGGCCAACAGACATATGAAAAGATGCTCAAAATCACTAATCACCAGAGACATGCTAATCAAAACCACAATGAGATATCACCTCACACCAGTCAGAATGGCTATTATCAAAAAGTCAAAAAATAATGTGTGTTAGAGAAGATATAGAGAAAAGGGAATGCTTATGCACTGTTGCTCAGGCTGAAAACTGGTGCAGACCCTGTGGAAAACAGTATGGAGATTCCTCAAAAACTGAAAATTGATAGATCATACTACCCAGAAATTCTGCACTGGGATATTTATCCAAAGAAAATGAGAACAGTAATTCAAAAAGATATATGCACCCCTATGTTGACTGCAACATTATTTATAATAGCCAAGATATGGAAGCAACCCAGATGTCCATTGATAGATGAATGGATAAAGAAGATGTGATAGATATGTGTAATGGAATATTATGCAGCAATGAAGAAGAATGAACTTTTGCCATTTGTGACAACATGGATGGACCTAGAGCATATGTGCTGAGTGAAATAAAACAGACAAAGACAAAGACCATATGGTTTCACTTACATGTGGAATCTAAAAACAGAACAAAATAAAATAAATAAACAAAACAAGAAGAGTCTCGTAGAAACAAAGCCCAAAGGGATGGTTACCAGAAGGGAGTGGGTAGGGGAATGGGAGAAAAGAGGAAGGGGAATATAGTCAACGATATTGTGATAAGTTTACACAGTGACAGATGATTACTAGGCTTAGTGAGGTAATCACATTTTAAGGTTTCAAAATGTTGAATCGCTGTACTATATACTTGAAACTAGTATAACCAATATAAGATTATATACCAACAATACCTAAATAAAAATACATTTTAAAAAATGATGTTAGCTTTTCTCTAAATAAGCAGCAGATGGCAGTGTGAAAATAGAGAATTTTTTAAAAGTTTTCAATTTGCTGTTTTCATCTGTCAAAGAATTTCTACTCACTTTTTTCTTAAACTTAACTTTTTTCAAAGATTCATGTAACAGGCAAAAATGCTTTAAGAATTTATTAGATAATTGATAATAAATTATGTATTTTATAAAACAGTGGGTTTGGTTGTACATGCTATGGCAATTATTACCCTTCATCCCCACCCCCAGCTTCCCAAACTCTGGATGTCCTTGTGGAGTTAATAATATGTATTAAGGAGCATAGATTTGAAGTCTTACGTTTAGGAAGCAGCTGGAAACTTGTCCAGTATGCCAGTAATAGTCTCTGTGTCTTCATTCCATTGTGCTGGTTAAATTTGTAAACACTGCTCTTGATGCCAATGCAATTTGGTACACAACGGAGAAGGGTCATGCCTTTATGGTGTCAGACAACCAGTTAGGAGATTTGAATCTTAAAATCATTTCTACCTTTGAAGTATCTAAATTATTTCTCACTGGGTATACAGACAGGTCAACTATTGGAAAAGTGTGGTATTTCAAATATATTTTCCCTTTAAAACACTGGCACAGAATATTCCCATTTGTCATACAAATGTATCAGTGTACCCTTCTGTACTGAGTCACACTAGAGAGGACCTGAAATGCAGGGGCCAGTTCATAACCAGGGAGGGGTGTGAGAGGGCCATAGGCCCTGAGAGCTGCCTGCTGTCTCAGTGGTCATAACCTGCTCTTAAATGGGCGCCTAAGGGGTTCTCTGTACGGTAGATTCCCCATATCCGCAGTGGGCATGTTCCAAGACTCCCACTGGATGCCTGAAACCACAGACAGCACCAAACCCTATTTATACTATGTTTTTTTCTATACGTGCATAGCTATAATAAAGTTTAGTTTACAAACTAGGCACCTTGAAAGATAACAATAACTAATAGTAAAATAGAGCAATTATAACAATGTACTGTAAGGGTAGTTATATGGGCAGCTTAGGGTCATTATTACGTGAATAGGGTTACTTGAACATAGGTACCACGACACCGAGACAGCAATCAGATAACCAAGAGGCTCCTAAGTGCCTAATGTGTGTGCTAATGGAGAGCATGCACCATGGAAACCCTGGACAAAGGGCTGGTTGGGATCCTCAGCGGGACAAAGCGGGGTGGCCAGGGATTTCACTGTTACTCAGAATGGCATGCAATTTAAAATGTATGAATTGTTTATTTCTGGAATTTTCCATGTAATGTTTTCAGACCACGGTTGACTGAGGGTAACCGAAACTGTGGGAAGGGAAACGGTGGATGAGGGTGACTACTGTCATTGGCAAGAGGGCTGGGCTCGGGGTCATCGCATGCTGGTGCTGCTACTTACGATGAGACTGGGCACATTGCATCGTTTCTGCATTTGAGGTTTCTGAAAACGTTTTTTAAATTGAAGTAAAAAGAAAAAAATATACATAGAAGAGTATATATATTATAAGAGTATCTAGCCCAATGAAATGTTCACATGAAATGGAATGAGCACATCTGCATCAAGAAACAGAACACTAGCAGGGCCTGGAAGTTGGGCTGTCCTCCCTTCCAGTCATGACGCCTCACCCCCTACCACACATAGCCCCTATTCTGACCACCAGTCGTGGATTAGGACTGTCTCTGGGGGCACTTTTTATAATGGTAATTACATGAGGTGTACTTTTCTGTGTTTGGTGTCCTTCACTCCACAGTGTTTGTGAGATGCACATGTATTGCTCTGTGTGGTGGTAGGTCATTCGCTCTCCTTGCCGTACAATGATCCACACCAAATGCACTTACACATTCCACGGCGGACGATCACCTGGGTTTCTCGGGTTCGGTTACTATGGATAGTTCTGCTGTGAGCATTTATGTATATAACTTTTGAGGTAGGTATTTCTATTGGGTGCATCTATTGTTTTCTCTTTGGTGTGTACGTAAAAGTGGAACTTCTGGGTTGCACAGTGCGCTGTGTTCAGCTTTAGGAGGTAAATGCCAGCAGTTTATAAGAGTTCTTATTGCTCTACATCCTTGTTCACACTCTTGTCTGTTGTTAGCCCTCTGGTAAGTGTGGTTATTGTGCTGTTTAAAAATTAGAGATAATAATTTGTCTCTAAAGGTTTGTAAAGGTTTTTGTCACCTCAATTAAGGTATACTTTGGTTCCAAATCCTGAGCTCTTTCTTCTATGCTAGGCTGGGACAACTTCTCTGAGCTTTAGTTTCCTGCCATATAAATGGGACTATTGGGCTGAATAACCCTTAATATCCTTTTACTAATATGCTAAGCTCCATAGTCATAGTGGAAAGCATAGTGTGCTTTCCAGGTACAGTGTTAGTGGGAAAGGATTCCACTAGCACTTAAATGCTGTTACATGAGAAGTTACCCACCTATGCATAGAACAAGTCCTGGCAATGGTCACTTTTGCCTGTCAATCAACAGTGTGCTTCCTTCCCCCGATTCCAGGTTATATATGAAATGTAGGACAGTG
>VMDR010011956.1:0-27476 GCA_007922815.1 Macrotus californicus
GAAATGATTCTTTCCTGAGAAGTACAAAAACGTCCACTAGGTGTCGCTGCTGTACAACGAATTAGCCAAAAGAGCCTAAAAAGTAACACTAATTCCACCCACAAATTCATTATCATAATTGTTTAAGCAACTTTTATTGGAAAGGCAAATGAGAAAATAGGCGGTATATAACTTATTATATAATTTTGAAGACAATGTCATTTGCAACTTATGTTTCATATATGGAAAGAAAAATGTCTTAGGAGAAAAGCTAAAAAAATCAATACTAATTTTTATTTTTAAATAAAACAACCAAAAGGAATATATAAAAATAGAATATTTAAGGAATGGAAAAATATCAGAGATGAAGTACTCACATAGACATTTGACAATGCTATGCTTTTAACAATATTTAAAAACTTCCGGTTTATACAATAATTATGAATCTGGAAATTTGGTAAAATTCTGTAGCAATCAAGCTAACTCTTGAAAGAAAGTAAAAAACTTAATTTTGATTCTGGTTCAAAATTCAAGCCTTATTTATTTTATTTTCAGGCTTACAAAAAAGCGATATTTGCCAAAACATCAAGTAGAAGCTGCAAGTTTTGTGAACCATGCCTTCATTGACCTTTTAGGGTTGACACGTCGAAAGTTTGGTGGTGGTGTCGGCTTTGACAACACCCACAGCTAGTCCAGGAAGGCGAGGAGGCAGTGAGATCTTGTCTTATATTAGTACAGTCACCACAGTGGGTTTAGAAACATAAAGACGAAACCAGGTGGAATGTATCTCTTCTAACATTAGTCTCCAGCCCTGGCTGGGTAGCTCAGTTGCTCAGAGTGTCATCCCGAAACATCCAGGTTGTGGGTTTGATGATCAGGGCACATACAAGAATAAACCAGTGAAGGCATAAATAAGTGGAACAAGTCAATGTTTCTTTCTCTCTCTCTCCCTTTCTCTCTCTCTCAAATCAATAAAGGAAAAAAAATTAACATTAGTTTTTGATTTTTGCAAGCCATGGGGAAAGAGTTATACAAACTGCAGGCTGTGTACCTTGCCCTCCTGGGCAGCGAAGCTCACAGTGAGTGTTACTTCTGCTCCAGTACTTCCCTCTTATGGAACAAATTTGCAAGGTCTGTGGCGGTGATTCATAGCTCAGGAAAGACACACCTTCCAGAAGCAAGGATGGAGAAAGAAGGATATTATATGTTTAGTCTTTGCTATTTTTATCCTTCTGGTTTTTAGTTAAATTGTAACTTACAATCATTTGGTTATGGTGATGTATGTGACAAACAGAAGCTCCATTTGAGTCAAAGACTCCTTTTTTCAAATTAAAAAAAAAATAAATCTCTATTAGTTATGCTTTCCCTGTAGTATGTTCAGTCATTTTATTAATGCTCAGAGTCTGCCCAATAGGTCTGGATTCATCTTGAATAAAAATTGAGACTTTCCCCTGAGTGTACAAACAGTATTTAGTGTTTTCATGAAAAATTAACAAACATAAAAACCAAATTTAGTTTTTTCCTGGGCCTTGTTTATAATATGCACTAAAAATTACTATTACACGCAGGAAGTGTTTGTAAATTGAAGCTAATCTTATTGGTATGGAAATATTTGGTCCTTCTGGTGTGTCATATGGCAGAGACCTTGTACATATAAAAATAGCCATTTATATTTTTAATTGTACATCATTTATTTTTTAAAATGACTTTATTTATTTATTTTTAGAGAGAGAGGAAGGGAGGGAGAAAGAGAGGGAGAGAAACTGATTGTTTGACTCTCATGTGTGCCCCGGCCAGGGACCGAACGCACAACGTAGGCATGTGCCCTGACTGGGAATTGAACTGGCGAACTTTTGATGTGCGGGACAACACCCAGCCAACTGAGCCACACTGGTCAGGGCTTGTGCATACATCTTTAACACCTGTCTCTCCTACTGAACTACAAATATACCTGGGACTGTTTCACATAAGTAGCATCTATAGGTATTTACAATTTTTTTGTAGTATGAGCTAGTAAATGAATAAATAAAGATAAATGTTGTTGAATTAGACACATTAAATATCAGGCAAGGATAAATTCAATCTTAGTTTAAAAATAATGTGTGAACTGTGAATCAACCAGAATATTCTTAAGACTAAGTGCCGTAGTCCATCAATAGGAGAAGCATTTAAGATGCGAAGGAACTTACCATCTTGGTTGGTTCCTGAATTTTACAGATGCTTAATACCTCTTCCAGAACAGTTTTCACTACCTTGTTTCCTGACTCTGCTGTTTCATAGTGATTAACCTACATCTTAGGCGACAGACAGTTGCATAGACTTTCGGGGTTCATCTCTGGCCTCCAGTCACACTAGCTATGTCAAGTCCTTGAAAACACCAATGGTTTAATTAATGCTCGTAAGTACTGAACACTTTCTTGTGCTTGGTTCTGTGCTATATCCTATGTATCACGGTGTTTTATTTTTTTGTGCCTTTGTTAATGGCAGTCTCTCTTACCTTGAATTTGTCCCCCTTCCTTCTTTATTGGAGTAACCACTGCTTGTTCTCTAAGACTCATGTCAGGCTCACCTACCCGACAGAGCCTTTCCTGAGCCATAAGCCTGGGGTCCCCTCAGATATTATGCATAGCTCTGTTACAGAACTTATTTTATATTATTACATATAAACATTATCTTCTTCTTATTCCTGTCCCCCACTAGACTCTGAGCATCTCAAAGTAAAGCAGTCAGAAGCAATCCGAAGAGAACTGACTCTTGTTTGCATTGTCAAATGTACCACCCTACCCACTATCTACAACCAAATTCTCTGACTACGTCCTCGTACAGTGGGTGGACTGTCTTTGACTCATCTAGGGCCATTCTATTTACTGGGGCACTTCCCGTGCACTTGATTTATAGTCTAAGAATAGAATTCTAGTTTGGACACAATTTTCATTTAGAATTTTGAAGGCGTTACTCCATTGCCTTTTTGTTTTCAGTGTTGCCGAGAAATCCAAACCATTCTCATCATTCATTTAAAAAATTTCTGCATTTTAGAAAAATTTAAATATCTATCTACAAAGGAAGAATAATATAATACATCCCCCATAACTATCCCTCTGCTTCCACAGTGATCAGTTCATAGACAATCACATTGCATCTGTAGCCCACCCCCACTTCCTACCCAACTTCCAAATATTTTGAATCAAAATCCAGACACACTGGTTTATTTGTGAATTTTCAGTATTCATCTCTAAAAGAGGTAAGGGTTCATATATCTCATCCTTTATATGTAATTTATTTGATTGTCTCTGAAAGTTTTTAGGAAATTGCTTTTCTTCCTAGAGTCCTGAAATCCGATAATGAAATGTTCATGGGGCCTGGTCCTGTGGGCCCTTTCTATCTGCAGTCACATGCTTTTCGGTTCCAAGAACTGTTCTTGAAATCTGTCATTGATGACTCCTTGCCTCGTAACTCAGCGACTGGACCTCCTCGAATGGTGCTCTGACTTTTCTTTCTGTTTTTTCATCTCTGACTTTTTTCTTTTTTTATTGCACTAACTTTTTTATAACATTTTGTTGAATTTTTTTAAATTACTTTATTGTTGTTCAATTACAGTTTGAATTTTCGTCCCACCACTCTCCCCCCACTCCAGCCCATCCCACCCTCCTCCCCCGCTCCCACCCTCCCCCTTGGTTATGTTCATGTGTCCTTTAGGGTGTTTCCTGGAAACCCTTCCCCCCATTGTCCCCTTCATCTCTGACTTTTTGTTCTACTTTCTGAGAGACTTTTTCAACTGTATCTTCCTATCTATCAATCAAAGTTTTAATTTCTGCTATTGTGCTTTTAATGTCTTCGAGTTTTTTTCTATGTTCTCTGTTTTTTCATGGCATCTTATTTTTCCCCCACAGATGCAATACATGTATCTTCTATTTTTTTTAAATAACAGAATGATACATTTTTGAAGTTTCTCTGTACTCCCAAGTTTCTTCTTCTTCTTCTTTTTCCTGTTTGCTTATTTTGGTTTCATCTTCTGTGGTAGATGTTTTCTTCATTGGGCTTTCAATCCTTGGCTCTCTGCTCACGATCAAGAAAGACACTGAGAACGGAATCCCACACTAAGCCTGTGGGAAGGACTTTTCAACCTTGAGCTTCATGAAAATGGAATCTGGGGAGACTTTTTATAGGGGAATGTCTCAAGCCAGTGTCTTTAGGTTTCACTTTTAGGCAGGTCAGGTTTTGTGGGAAAGTTTTCCAGTTTATTTTCTGGAGGGTAAATATCTGGCCAGCACGTTGGGAGTTGGGTTGGGGAAGAAGGCCAGGGATGTCTGCCACCAGCGATTAGGGAGCCTTGGGGTCTCATGCATCGCTCCACTTTTATCCAGGCTGGAGTAAGGACCTGGATTGTACTGTTACTAAAACAACTTTCACCTCCTTATTTGGGAACTCTCTGTCACAACCTGTTTCGGATTTTTCTGATGTTGCAGTTTCTGATCCTTTTGAAGCTGTGGTACAAATGATGTTGATTTTGAACTTTCCTTTGCTGCCAGCTTGGGAACTGGGTTTTTTGGGTTCAAGCTTCCACATTTTTGTTGCTGTTGTTTCCTCTACTGTTTTGCCCACACTTGTGGATTTACATATTCCGCAAAACTTATTTATTATACTTTCATGGGGGTTTGGAAGGGAGAAAAACAGATGTGTGTGTTCACATCATCTTAAATTGGAAGAATCCTCCACCCCCCCCCCATTATTAACCCTTAAAATCCCACAATCATTGCGTAACATAAAGGTAAACCTTGCTCCTCACGGTGAGCTTATTATCAGCTGGGCACACACTGGGACCTCCAAACTCCTTGGGTTTGCAGTGACAGGGGTCAGCTACTAGCAGGGTGTGGCCATAGTAGATGGAACTGTCTTTGATCTCTTTCTTGAATCCTCATCCACATATTTCTGGTAACAGGACACCAGGACTTTGGAGATGGACTGGCGGGTTGCCTATGTCTGGGTCACAAGACCACCTTCTTCCTGCCCGCGCCAGTCTACACGGGAAAGCCAGTCTTTGCTCCGAAGCAGGAAGGGTTCCGGGAAGTGTATCGCTGCGCTCCGCTCGGTGGTCTCGCTCCCTTTGAAGGCACAGCATGTATATGTTTGCATATATCTTTCCTGAATCCACTGGAAAATCCTTTGGGATACTTGTGGAGTACTACTTAACAATACAAAAAAAAAAACAACTATCGATACACACAACATTAGATGAATCTCATAATAATTATGCAGAGTGAAAGAAGCCAGACAAAAAAAGTAAATACTGCATGTTTCCGTTTACATAAAACTAGGGAAAATGCAAACCGATCAGTAGTGACAGAAAGCAGACCTGTCGCCTGGGGGATGGGATGGAAGCCTGAGAAGAGCACAGAGCTTTTGGTGGTGGTGGGGGGGGGTGTGAATATGTTCATTATTTTGACTGTGGTGATTATTTCATGAGGGTAAACACCAGTAAAAATTGACCAAACTGCGTATTTTAAATATGATACAGTCTATTGGGTGTCAATTGTACTCCAATAAAGCTGTTAAAAACTTTTCAAGTTGTATACTTTATAAGCAGTTTTTTATAAATCAATTATATCTGAAGCTGTTAAAATGTCAGAGATGAAAGAAAACTGAAAAAATACTTTGAAATCATAAGCAAAGGGCTTATTTTTTAATATGAAATCTTCAAAAAATCAGTAAGAAAAAAACCAAAAACACAACTGAAAAGGGAATAAAGAATATGAGCGATTCATGAAAAGGGAACTATAATCGCCTCTTAAACCTAAAGAAAGATACTCAACACCACTCATAAAAACAACCATTCAAATTAAAGCATCACTGACACTATTTTCCACTCTTTAATGGGCAAATGTCCACACATTTCATAACACTTACTGGGCTGAGATTGGGGAAGCAGGTAGCTTCCCCAGAGACAGTCAGTGGACGGACTGATGAATAGGTACGAAGGATACTTTGACCGTATGTATCTGAAGCTGTATCCTGCTACACAGCTATTCTGCTTCTTAGAATCTTTTTCTACAGACATACTTGTGTAAATGCAAAATGACCTATGTTCAATATTATTAGTTAAAGTATTATTTGTAGTAATTAAATACTGGTCATAGTCTAAATGCTTGGCCATAGGAGACTGGTAATTGGTAAAACAGAATGAGAAAGTCCATTATATAAGGGGGGAACCCCCCAAAGGAATTTATTTATAAATATTGTGTATATTTATTCTTATATGTTAAACTTCAGTCACCTTCAAAACACTCTCCATTCGATGCAAAACACCTACTGAGACTTTTTCCCACGGCTCAGAACAGTGTTTGAACTCGTTGATTTTGATGCCTTTTAGTTTTCTGTTTCACATCTTCCACTTCAGTAAAACACTTCCCTTTGAGGATTTTTTTCATCCGAAGAAACAAACAAACAAAATGTTGCTCAGGGTGAGACAGGGTGAACGGGGAGGGTGGGGCACAGGGGTCATGCTATTTTTGGTCAAAAACTTCTGAACACTCAGCGCAGTGTGGGCAGGTGAGCTCCACATCACCCATCATGAGATGGGTGTTAAGAGTCTTCAAAACAAATTCACTGAAGCTAAATGCGGCCTCTCACAACACGCCTGCTGGGACCCTGATACAGATGGGTCCCTAGAACACTCACCTAGCGAGGGAAGCCTGTGTTCCAAAGGGCCTGCCCTCCAGACGATAATTCCTGTTTGGTGTTTTTTTTGGGGGCCCTCCCCCTTGTAAGTAGGAATGGAATAAATTAATCTAAAGTAAAAAAAGCCAACGAGTAGAACAGTGTGTACAGCATGCTACCTTGTGGATTTAAAATAAGTCTACAGCCCTGGCTGGTGTGGCTCAGTGCATTGGGTGCCAGCCTGTGAACTGAAAGGTCGCTGGTTCAATTCCCAGTCAGGGCACATGCCTGGGTTATGGGCCAGCTCCCCACTTGGGGGCCTGTGAGAGGCAACCTATCGATGTATCTATCAAATGTCAATGTTTCTCTCCCTCTCTTTCTCCTTCCCTTCCTCTCTCTAGAATTAAATAAATAAAATTAAAGAAATAAGTCTACAAATGAATATTTGCCACAATAAACATAAGATTGTGTAAAAAGGCACACAAAAAATTGATTAATGACGCCTGCCTCTGGGGAGTGGTTTGAGGAAAGCTTTGGGAATAAATCTTTCTTACCTACTTTTTATGACTTGAGTTTTGAATCATGTGAATGTATTTCCTATGTTGAATAAAAAGCTCTTGACGCCCTGGTTGGGCAGCTCAATTGGTGAGAGTGTGGTCCCAATACACCAAGGCTGAGTGTCACCTGATCAGGGCACCTACTAGAAGCAGCCAATGATTCTTATATTCTTAAAAAAAAAAGCACGTTTTGAGAAGTGTGTTCACTACTCAGAAGTGAAGAACCTAAAGACCTGAGTGAGGCAGAGGAGAGGTGCTCACGATGGTCTCCGAATCCTTGGTTAGGGAATGTTTGGCTTATCCTGGTGCATTAAGCTTGGCTGCCAGACAGAGTAGCTTGTGGCACGTGCCTTGGCTGGGGCCTCTGCATCCGCTTTGGGATGGTCCCCAAAAGCTCAGGGAGTGAGACAGACACAGAGGCCAGAAGTGAAGCAAGTTAGGAGAGAGTGGGGAGTACAAGCTAATTCTTGAGGTTCTAAATGACTTCGAAGGTGTGGAAAGGGAGATTGGCCGTCCTCTGTCCTCGTGCTCCTGTATCTGCCTATGAGCACGTTGAAAGGAGAAACCCTGAATGGGACGACTGTGGCCAGCCCAAAGTGGTGGTCTAAGCCCCTAGTGAAGAAACTCTGACTGAGTTATTGACCCAGCAGAAAGTGCTGGGAATGGCTATAAATTTAATCCAAGATGCTCGACATACTCGGATTGCACCGAACTCTCAAACTGTCCTAGGAATTGGGACCAGCAGACCGAACTGACAGTCACTGGTCACCTAAAACTTCGCTAGGTGGCATTTTGTATGATGATAGTCCCACCACCACAAACGTTTGAAACTGTCAAATTCGAATGACAAAAGCTGAACTCCCCCCACCCCACCCCCCAAGGAAAACCCCTGATTACTGATACCAATGAACCCCTCTGGGGCTGCTCAAATCTTAGCTCATAGGCAAATTTGTTTTGTTTTACAGTTCTCCCCCACTCCGCCTTCCCTCTCCTCATTCTTTCCCCCAGAGTTTGAAAAAGAAGTTTATTTTAAATCCAACATTTGCTGTTTTGCAACAGAAACATATTTCATATTTTCAGGTTACATAGTTCATAGCCTTTCTAGATAGTGAAATTCTCATTATTTCTTAACATCTCTCTGGAGGTGGAAGCTTGGTGGAAAAGGTCAAAGTGTTTTTTTAACACTTTGGAAGCAGATTGCCAAACTGCTCCTTGAAAGATGAACCAATTTACATTTTCACCTGCAGTTTATGAAGATGCCCCTTTTCTCGAAGTCTCCCTGGCACTTGTAGTATCATTTTTTAAATTCCAATTTGGTAGGCTAAACTCACATCTCATTATTTTATTTGCACATTCTAAACCGTAATGTTTTTGAACACCTTCTGGAAGTTACATTGGTCATTTGAACTGTTTTTTAATCTTTTTTGTTTTTTCAATTATATAAATAATACATTGATTGCATTTCTATGATACATGATTGAAATATACAAATATATGCTAATATAAGGTGTTAGGTAAAGACTCTAACTGGATTTTTCCAGCATTAACAAAATTTTAAAGCAACCATTTATTAAAAATTGTCTCTTTTTGTATTTATTCTAAAAGTGCTTCGCTAATTCCAAATTCTTAAGTATTCTTGGATGTATCACAGGTTTTACAATCTGTTTTACTGACTTATCTGTCTAGTATTATGCCAGAATTACATTTAGTTGTTTTGCTTAAGAGTTTTAATTCTGCCCTAACCTGTGTGGTTCAGTTGGTTGGGCGTTGTCCTACAAAATGAAAGGCCACCAGTTCGATTCCCCATCAGGGCACTAGCCTGGGTCGCAGGTTCAGTCCCTACCAATCAATGTTTTTCACATTGATGTTTCTCTCCCTCTGTCTCTCTCCCCCTTCCCTTCTCTCTAAAAATAAATCAATAAAATCTTTAAAATAAGAGTTTTAATTCCATTCTTTATTTTTTTTTGTATAATTTGGAATTGAAACTTTAAATGGAGTTGCATTAAATTTATAATGAAATGTGGGAGATTTGAAATTTTATAATATTAATTCTTCTCATCTGAGAACTAGGTATTTTATTCCATTTATTTAGGAGCACTTTTATATTCCTCAGTAAAATTTTGTATTTTTCTTTACATCGGTTGGTACTTCAGATTTCCTGTTAAGCGTACTCCAAGGTATTTGGAATTTATGGCCACTTTCCCAGTGATTAGATGAGTTTATTGTGCTCTTTCAACTTCGTGTGGTATTCTATCACTTAGCCTCCCTCAGCTCCCTGCAGGCAGTTCCCCTGTTGTCAGGGAGGTTGATGGGTGCTCTGAATGCCGTAGGTCTGATGTATGTTATTTATTCTTCTTGTGCTTGAATTGACCACCTCTTAGTCTCCTTTTACGGCCTGCAGAGAGTTTCAGTGGCCCACTGCTGGACCACGGGTGAGAATCTGTAATAGCTCTTCTTCTTTCACACCAGCAGCTCACTGGTTGGCTGCCAACTTTTAGTGTCACCCCACAGAGAGCTCGGCACTTGTGCTTCTGATTCTTGCTTGGATATCTGATCCCAGGCACTTCCTTCCTCACAGGGCTTGTCCCCACCCAGGGCCCCCTGAACAACTCCAGAAAAATCTGAATTGCTTGTTTCCATTTGAACGCAGAGAATTGTTCCTATATTGATTAAATACCTACGTGAGACCACAGAACATGAGCAAAATCAAAGACAATAGCCTCTTTCTATGAAAGCTCTCTATGCCATGCACTTTCTAAGTGCTTTTTTTTTTAAGGTAAAAATACAACCTTTTATTTTTTTAATTTCTTTTCCATTTATTCATTTTTTAAAAAGCTGTGGTAAAATACATGTAAAATTTACCGCCTTAAACAGTTTGTGCACAGTTCCATAGTGTGGAGCACACGCACATCGCCGTACGATCGATCCCCAGGACATTCCCATCGTGCAAAACTGAAATTCTATAGCCATTAAACGCCTACTCCCTGCTGCCCCTCCTCCCAGACCCCGGCCACCACCATTCCACTTCGTTTCTCTGAGTGTGACTGCTCTTAATACCTCATGTAAGTGAAACCAGATAGTATTTGTCTTTTTATGACTGGCTCATTTCATTTAGCAGAATGTCCTCAAGGCTCATCTGTGTTTTAGCATGTATCAGAATTGCCTTTTTTTTTTTTAAGATTGAAAAATGCGCTGCTGTGTGTATGTACCACATTGTGCTCACCTGCTCCTCCATCGGTGGATGTGGGGACAGTGCTGCCTCAGACGTGGCTGTGCAGATGCCTCTTCAAGACACAGGCTGCCCGTTGCCTTCTAAGCATTCCACTAGATTTATCTCATTTGATCTTTACCACAACTTTGTGAATCAGGTACTTTAATATCCCACTTTTACAGATGTGGAAACTGAGGTACACAGAGATGAAGTAACTAATTAATTATAATTCTAGAATTCTCATGTTTGATAGCATACTATACTGTTTTCCAAAAGAGACATCTAGGTAATGGAAAATGAGAGAAATGAAAATTATGTTGGCATTGGTTGTCCAGAAAGCAAGAGGCAGGCATTAATTTTATCATTCACCATTCAAAATATAAGAGAATAAAAATTATACTCAGGTCATTTCTATTCCAACACAATGAATTATAAAGTTGAGAGCTATCTAGATAATTCAGGAGAACGTTTTGCTTTGGAGTTGCCTTTAAAAAAATACTCAGATAATTGCTTTGATATTTACTAAGGCTCTTTCCCATTTCCAAAATCAAGAAAATTCTCAATTTTATGGTTATAGAAACACAAGGACAATGAGATAGATAAAGTGAAAATTACAAAGAATAGCTGGTCTGTGAAATGCTATGAAACCGAGCTCCTTGTTTAAACTGTTAATATCTACAAGTATTACTTTTAAGGTATATCATATACACTAAAATATTTTATATCATGATTTAAAATATTACTCTAGGGAGGCCAAATGAGCCCGGAGAACAGACTCTTCACAGGCAGACAGCCCGTGTGCGGTATGAGAGAACTAGCAATGGCAACCATCCCGTGATCTGTGTTGCTGTGCCTTGGCTGGACGATGTCTTAGCTTGCTTAGACCCCATATGTGCCTTTTCAGCGTAAATTGCAAAAGAAAGCCAACATGAGAAATGCAAAATGTGCTCCGGGGAATGGTTTTAATGGGTTGTCTATAAAGTGCGTGTATCTGTGTGTGTTGCATTGATCTTGATATCTCTTCTTTTTCATTTTTTTTCAATGTCACTGCACATTAAAATAATCTTCCGTAGCTCTCAAAACACTGCTGTATTCTCAGAATCAGGAAATAAATATGCATGTGTTTTTGTTTCTTGCCCCCCAAAATGTTTTACGCTGAGTTGTATTTCACTTCCTTTTAGATTTCTTTTGCCACCAATATTGTTTCCGGTTACTGTAAAATTTATACCTAGCAAACACAGCTGGAAAAATGTGAAGTCTGTTCTGGAGATAGAAGTCATGGAATACTATTTTGTTTCACAAAATAACCTTCAAGATAGGTGGAGACTGTTTTACTAAGTCTGATACGTTTGGTTGTATAAGTATGTATATAAGAGCAGTGGATAAATGAAGAAAATATTTGGGGAAATTAAAAAAATGGCTTCAATTTAAAGATAAGTAAAGCAGTACTCTACTATGGAGATTAGTGTTAACGTTTTCATAATTGTTACTCTACTTTGAATGCATTTATGCAATGGGATTTTAGGGTGAAAGTATTGATGTCTCATTACAGGAAAGTAGACAATAATATCAGAGTATGTTTAATTGTCAGAGTTTTTTTTTTTGGCTGCATGACAGAAACCCAACTCAAACTTGTTGAGATAGATACAAAGGTGATTTTAATTGCTCACTGAATCTTTGACAGTGTTGAACAGACAAAGCTGGGGCCTGGGCCTTAAAAACGGCCTGAACCAGGGCTGCCAGCTGCCACTGTATCGTATCGTCTCTTTAACTGCACGTGGCTTCCTTCTCTTAAGCTGTAGACCAGACTCCTCCACGTGGCAGGAAGCACAGCCCACTGACAACTCCCTAAAATTTCCATCATTCACCTCCGTACCAGATGCTGTTGCTGCCCTGGACCATCTGGTATGGATCTCCTTGGCCCATCTGTGATGTCTCCTACAGTTGGGGAATTGTTCTCCTATCTGTCCCAGGCTTCCTACCTCAAGGATCTGTGTCTTTCTGCCTGAGGACAGTGGCTAGGGGAGTGAGCTGGGATAGCAGGTGGGGCCAGGCCAAAGGTACCCAGTGGTTAATATGCCCAGGAGTAACCTTCAGCCCAAAAGGGATGGGACCTGGTGCATAAATACCTCACTTGCTCATTCTTTGAGGAGATAATTCTGAGTTTTGTTTTATAGGTCTCATAGGGGGTCCCCAGCACAACTTTCATCATTATTGTATTTCTTTCCCTGTCTTCCTTCCAGCTCTCGTACCATACTCCCAGGGATCATCTCCCAAATAAACTAATTGTACTTAAATCCTTGTTTCAGAATTTTAGGGGGCATGAGGGGTGAAATCCGCACTAAGACAACCACCAAAGAATAACTGATTTAGGTTTCCTTTGTGACCCAGCAAAAATCATAAAGAAATTCTTAGACTGGCCCATCTTGGGTCAAGTGCTTACACATGGGCCAATTGGTTGTTGGCCATGGGGCAGGGACATGGTAGCCGTCACACGGCTGGAATAGGGGATGAAGTAGAGAGCCCCGGATAAAGAGAGTGGAGGGAAGGAGCAGGTCTAAGATCTAGGAGGATACTGTTCACACCAGGGAAGACACATATCGGGATGATGCATTATTTGGTATATAAAACAGTAGATCCTTACCCATGAGAACGCTAATAGCATATTTTATAACATGTTTATACAGAGCCATTTTTTTGTACCTTTGCTTTAAAATAATTCCAAATTTAAAGAAAAGCTACAAAAATAGTATAGGAGCTATCGTATACCTATTGCCCCAATTTACCAAAGCTTTCCATTTTGTCCCAAACATTTTTTTTAATTTTTCACTTTCTTTCCTTTTTTAAATTGAGCTATAGTCAACATACAACATTATATTAATTTCAGGTATACACATAATGATTTGATATTTGTATATGTCCCATTTGTTTTTATAATATTCTCTCTCTCTATATATGTATATATACCCATACACGTCTCTCTGTCCCTACCATCTCCCTTTCTATCTCTAAACATCTCCCTCTGCACTGGTCCACTTATACTGAAATATTTTTCAATAAATACAGTTGGCCCTTTGTATCTGCAGGTTTCACACCTGCATATTCAACCAACTGCAGATAGAAAACAGTATTTTTCCATTCCCGACTGCAGATTCCCAGCCACGGATTTCCAACTTTGAGTAGAAAATGCTGTTTTCGATCAATGGCTGATTGAACCCATGGATGTCCAGGGCCAACTGTAGTTAAGTTTTTGGGGAGTCGAAAGTTATACCTGGACTTTCTACTGCTTTGTGGGGGGCATGGAGGGTTGTCAATGCCTCCAACTCCCGTGTTGTTCAAGGATCAAATGACACACACTCATATATGTGTCTTTATATGTATAGATACATACTCTATATGTACATATATCATATATTTTTTCCTGAACCATATTCAAATTTTATGAATTATCCTGTATAGCTATTTTCTCCATAGTCCAGGGTTTAATCCAGAAGGATGCATTGTATTTAATTATCAAATGTCTTTATTCTCCTTTAATCTGCAATAGTTTCATCAACCCTTCTTTGTTCTTGGCATTTTTGAAGAGTGCAAGCCAAGTATTTTATAGTATATCCTTCAATGATAAAACCAATATGTTTTTAACTGGTGAGTATGTGGGAAATGGAGAGAGAGGTAGCAGTGAGCAGGGGCTCCACGGATAGCCTTGACATCAGTTCATTAACTTTGAAGTAGTTTTCATTCTACCTTTTATTATACCTAGGTCTTGATAGACTAAAACCTGAAAGAGAATGTTCATTGATTTAAGCTAGACAATGCAGTATTACTGGAACATGTGGATGCAATCAAAGTGTCAGTGATGAATTCTTGAAATTATTGTTTTTTTTTTTTTAAATACTGTTCCAAGGTGGTCTCTAACCAAAACTTCTACACGGTGAGTGGATGTGTTGAATATATCATAGAAATTTATAGTTATATGGAGCTAGATATTATTTAGTGCATTTTCCAGAAAAAGAAGTTTTGATTTACTGAGTTTAAGGAATTTGACTATGGTAGTCAGTGGAAAGGCAAGATTAGACCCCACATCAACCTGATTCCTTGCCCAGTGTTCTTTTCTATTTTGCCCCAAGTTATCGAAACTTGCTACTCACTGTAGTTGCATTCACGAATCCCATTTGTGATTGGGTGTGTGGAATCTGAGAAAGAAGATACCTACTAAAAAAGGCTCCTGGTTGCTTACTGGGCTCATATTTTTAAAAACAGAGCTTAGCCGTCATTTTTACACAGAGGTCTCTTACACAAACTGCACTTCAGGGAGAAGCCTGCACTGAACTACCTGTTTCTGCACTGAACTGCAAGCCTACACTGTGTTTTTGTCATCTGAGCCTGCCTGGAATCTTATTTCAACCAATAGGACTGAGGCTTTCCCTATCCAATGGGAGCTGCACAGTTCTAGCCAACCAGAGTGCCTCTATTCTGACCAATCAGGATAGTGCCTTTTGGACCAATTAAACTGCGAAGATTTGGAGTCCTCCTTTGCATGAGTACAGACCAATCAGGGACCAGAGGCAGGGACTTCTGTCTATATAAGCCAGCTTCCCTTTACCTGGGGATGTGCTTTTCCTTCGATGACTGAAGACTGTTTCACCCACCGAGTAGACGCAGAACTGAGCGGAGCAGAGCACAATAGAGCAAAGCAGACTGTGCAGCGCAAAGCAAATTGGTGCAGAGCAGGGCAGAGCTGTCTAGCCAGAGAGGAGCCCGGCCCCAGGGCTGCCTCACAGCTGTTTTCACAGCCTTGCTGTATTGCGGTTTAGCTGTTTTGTACCTCAATTTGGGGAATCCTATTGGTGTTGAATTGATACCAGGGACCATGGGTTGAGAGGTGGTAATCCAATTTTCAATGTATTTGATTCATTTGTTTATTAAACAAAACAAATGAAGCTTTACCAGGAAAGTTCTCACTTTAAGCAATGCTACTTAAAGTCGTTACTAAAATTGGCAGTTATCTTGTATCTTGAAACATTCATTCTGCCCATAGAAATGCTTCCATAGCTAAGTGAACAACTGTTTTGATATGTTAATTTCTGATGTTTAGATTTTTATATTATAGTTATTATTTTTAAATAGAAAATGGAGTCTCCACTAATTGTTTTAATTTAAGAACAATGCAGTCCATTAGAATACAGACCCAGATCTCTTATTAGTGACAAAAATTTTACACAGAGCTCTCACTTCGATGGGGAGAAATGGTTGAAAGGTACTCAGGTATAGTGGGAAGAGTATGGACTCAAATCAGTCCAATGGAGTTTCCGATTTTATAGCAGCCAATAGTAGCAATATGGCTTGGGCAAGTTGAGTAATCTTTCTGAGCTTCAGATTCCTCATTTGTGTAATAGGAGAAAAAAAATCAAATATTTGACTCTCTGTTATGTAAGCCTTGCTCTTCAGGATGCCAGAAAATATATTTTGAAGAGTCACATGTGGTAGAGGTTCTCAATCATGATTATTTTAAACTAAGTAATTGCCCAAGCCTTGAGCTATAGTAGATACTATGGAGCATCGTTATAGGGTGAGGAAGCTGATTCTACCAGCTGGTGCTAAAAATAATCTGAGACAGTCATAAACAGTCCATACAGTTACCTTTAAACTTGCTTAGCCCCAGGGTTGGGGCTAGCAGTTGGCCACAGCCTTCCCCCTCCTTCATCCACTTTGTTGGTGAGTTAGTTGCATTAAAAGAAATAGAACTTTCATTCTTTAAAGCTGCCCAGATTTTTATTTTCACCTGGTTTTACTGACATAAAAATATTTCAGAATTGGGATTCTTATAATAAAACTTGTTTTGCACTCCCTTTGGGTGTTTATTGCTGTTTTTATGTGTAACTCCTTAACTGAAAATATGACCCAAGGGTCCATGGTATGTTAATGAAAGTGGACATAGTGAAAAGATTTTATTTATTATTTATATTAGAGAGAAAGAGGAAAGGGGAGAGAGAGAAACATTGATATGTGGTTCCACTTATTTACCCATGCATTGGTTGATTGGCATATGTGCCCTGACTGGGGATCAAACCCACAACCTTGGCATAGAGGGATGATGCTCTAACCAACTGAGCTACCCAGCCAGGACAAGAGGTTTCTTGAAACTTTAAATCACCTCTCTGCTTTTGGTTTACCTATTAGTTTTCTCATCTCTAAAGCAAGTTGGTAAAAGAAATTTTATAGCCTCTCATAAGAATATTTCTTCCTGGTTAAAGTTCATGGTGTGAAGTCGGGCATGAATACAAACGTCTGAACTTGGGGCCTATAATGGATGGCACAGCTCCACCACGTAACAACAGCACTGCAAGTGTGAAGCCGGTACAGACTCAGTCACTGCCTGAAAAAATTTCTCTGCTTTCAGGACCCATGGAATTGCTCCTGCCTACTCTTCTCTTCCTGTCTGAACACAAAAGATACCAACAGTAATAGCGATTATCTGTATGAATCATCTGCTTCTGAGTTTGACAATTTTCTTGGAAAAACATTTTAAGAGCGATTAGCCCATCACATGTTCGCAGCATGGCTAATTTGGGAGGAACAAGGGAGCCAGAGGTCCAACCTCCCAGGTGCAGCAGGCATTCCCTCCACAGTCCCTCTAACAGATGGTCAACCAGACTCTTCATCATTTGAAGTGATAAAATAAGTCAATCTAAGGAAAAAGATGAATTTCTGTATTTGGGGCTCCACAATCCTTTCCACTTCATTTTAATCACTGTCTTCCAGAAACAGAACACATAAAACAAAAGCAAACTAGAATACTGTGTTGAAAAATATCTATTCTATCTATATGATGGAAAGAAAACATGGTGTTTGCTTTTCTTTCTATTGCATTGAGTTTTACTCTTTGTTCTAATGGCATACACACGTATTCCACTAAAGAATAGACACACACACACGTATCAATGAAGAATCACACACACATTCTTATACTTCATTTCAGGCTACCTCAAATCACTTCTGTAAAGAATGTTTAAGATATTACACAAAAATGTGGTGTTGAGACTGTAAAGCCTGATAGTGAGGAATGGACATTTACACATGGCAGTCACGTGCCAGACACAACAGCGCCCCGGCCCCAGGTGTGACTTGCGTGCTCTTGGAGGGAGCTCTCCATCATGACCTGCACTGAGCTGCCTCTCCTGGGGTCTCTTGTTTCAAAAGAAGCCCAGCAGGTGAAGGGAAAGCTCCAACAGCTGAAACTAGAGCCAAATATGACAAAAAGTACAAGGAGGTAAGCTTATTTCTTGGTAGTCTTATGTAACAGGGAATTTTCTGCCTGATTTGTTATCTGTCCCTTGGGAGACCCTCTGGTGATCAGTCGTGGTGCCATACTGCGCCTTCCAGACAAACACTACTGCTGAGGTGCGGCTACAGTTTCCGCAAGCGCCTCATTTTGCACCGGGCGGTGTGAGAGGTGAAAGAATGATGGCAGTGCGCCGGGAGGGAACAGCTGTCTGTCACACAGTACACAGGGACGGCTGCAGATCAAGGGAACACATGGCAGGCTGCGGGGACAGAGCAGAGCTGCTGAAAATTGAATCCTTCCTTCTAGCTCCTGATCCTATCAAATCACAGTGCAGGAGTTACTCTCATGGAATTAGAATTCAGTTACATTTTCCACAGCTTCAGTCTCTTGGCCCCTGCCGTTAGAATAAATTACTTTACACCAACTATTATTAAGCACTGAGCCTACCTTATGGTAATTACAGATTATTATTATTATTATGAAAGATCAAGGTCACCGTATGTTTACTTGCTTTTGAAGATGACTTAAAAAAAACTGAGGACTGCAGAAACGGAATGTTTAGTCATTCCTGAGTACTGATGTGGCCAGAGTGGCCTGGTTTCTGGGTTTTAGACACTGACTACTTTCAAGACTCAAGAAATCCGAACGATTAATACTTGCCTTGGGTTGTTCCACCTACATGCGCAATATGGACAGCACTTCACCAGGTACTTTCGAGAATTACAAAAGGAAAAAGAACTGAAAAAAGAAAGAATTGCAGAAGAACAGAAGACACAGTTTAAGTTGTAAATTCTTGGGGAGTTCATGACTTGGTGAGAGAACCAGAGAAAACACAAACCCATACCTGCAAATATAACGGACAAAACAAAACTCAGCTAGTGTGCTGGGTGTCCTTAGGCATAGAGATGCTGTCACTCCTGTGCCGAGGGCACTAGTAACACATACAACTAGGTGTTTAGGACATACAAGTCTTCTTAGTATTTTTTCTCTCTTGTCCTAAAAGTGGTAAATGGAGCACCGTGGTTCCATCGTTCCTAATTTATAGAGCACACAACACGGCTTTGACTGAAAGCCGCAATGTTCTCAAGTATCAGGACTGAGGCTTGAATCTGGCACAGCAGTGTTGCCATCATGCAGTGAACATGTTCTGTTTGGGAACTAAATGGCCAGAAAAGTGTGTGTGGGATACTGAGGCCAGACTTTGTGAATCCATGGATCCAAGCTAGGCTTGTTAATTTAGTTAATTCATTCATGAAACATCTGAGTACCAACGACCTTCCCAATACTCTTCTAGATGTTGGAGATTTAAGCATGAGTAACAAAGACATTTCTCTTTCATTGAGCTCAGAGGATGGGTGTGGGTGTGGGGGAAGAGGAGAAGTCTGGGTGGAGAGCACGTAAGCATAAAATTGCATTAGTGTATGGCAATTGCTATAATAATTTTTATTTTCTATATTTGTATTTTGGGTACAGGCACCCAGTAGCTGTATAGCTACTAAAATTTATGGAGGAGGGGGCTTGTGACCAATGGAGGTGTTGCTGGGTGTCGGTGTTGAAGGTCAGAGAAATTAGAAACAAAACAGAATGACGCGCTTACTTACGGAATTCCGATATTCTGAGTGCAGTGAAATTCTCAGGCATGATCATAAGATCGAAGAGAGTCTGTAACAACTACTGTCAGTGCCCCATTCTTCTGCGTCTTACCTTTACAGTAGCCGCTTTGGCTCAATTCTGATGGTCTGAAAGTTTTCCTTTGCTCTTCCAGTGACATTGCTCTGAGACTTGACTCACAGAGTTCTACAGGGTGGTTAAGTGGTGGAAGCTTTTAGGTGATCCTAGACAGTTGACAGGGTAATTGTATTAACCCCTTTGCATTCCCTAACCCTCCTTAATCAATCCAATTTTTCTTTCTTCTGCTGGACCCAAAGAGTGTAAGAAATTTCCACAGGTGAATGCCCATAGATAAATACTCATGTTCTGAGGACCATCTGACAGCCCCCTGCTGAACAAAGCAGATTTTCAAACTTTTTACACATAATCAGTCAAGTTCAATACCATGTAACCTTTCCTTCTTGGCTGCATACATAAAGAGATCTAGAATGGACCAGTCTATGGATTGGCATAAATGAGGCATGCATTCATTCATTCACTCATTCACTCATTCAAGAACATTTATGATTCTACAATGAGTCAATCACTATGCTAGGCATTGTGAGTGTAGCCATGAACAAGGTAGATCTAAATTCACCCTTTATTTGGCTTTGAGTGCAACAGTTATAGAGATGGCAAGCAGGAAATGGCAGCAAAAGCTGGGAGGTACACAATGGATAGGTCCCAGGAATGTAGAAGCCACAGGAGAAAGAGATTTATGCCTATTTTCAGTGGGAGAAGCTAAGACAGAAGCAGAAACAGAGATTGGCAAAGTCATGGCAATGTTAGGACTCTAGGATTGGCATCCCAGAAGTCTGCTGATGAAATAGCGGCAAAGTAACTGGGTTGTAAAGGCTGCATTGGATTCTTGAGGACCACCTAGTTTCCAAACTTCATTTGCCTTTGAAAGCTGGCTGTGCTCTAAGTTCTGTTTGTGCATGTCTTCGGGGACTAAGATTTTGTTGTTGTTTTTTCAATTTTCTGGGGTATTATTTTTATTAGTATTTTAAAACAAACCCTCATTAATGAAGGAAACATGATGAATTCTTTTCCACTTTAAAGCTGATTAGCACAGTGATGTAAAAAAGGAATTACATTCTCACTTTTAACATATAAGGAACTTGAGACCTGGTGAAGCAAAGTGAGTTTTTAGTGAGGAGAACACCCTGCCTCCAAATTCACAACATTTTAGATCTGTCAAAAGCAATCGCTAGTAACCTCAGTTACTGTGAGGCGGCCTACAAAGAGGCCTCTTGGGTGGCCTGCATCCTAAACTGGCTTTCTATATAGTTTCAAACATATTATACTGATTAAAAAAGTCTGTATGTTTCACTAAGTTTGTGCTGGTTCAACCCATATTTATTATGTCATTCTCTTATTACCTTTCTATTTATTGTTTTGTTTTGTTTTATATTATTCCACATATCTTTTTTAAAAAAAATATTTTTATTGATTTGAGAGAGAGAAAGAGAGAAAGGGAGAGAAGAGAGACAGAGAGAGAAACACTAATTTGTGCATTCAGTGTTTCTTATCTATGTATTCATTGGCCGATTCTCGTATGTGCCCTGACCAGAGATCAAACCTGCAACCTTGGCATATGGGGATGATGCTCTAATGAGTGAGCTACCTGGCCAGGGCCCTGTTCCGCATATCTTTAAGCCAATAGCATTAGCATCACCTGGTAAGTTGTTAAAAATGCAAATTAGGGGCCCACTCCAAACCTACTGAATCAGCAGCTCAAGAGTTGGAGTTAGGCAAATGGTTCTGGTGAGCCCTCTCTGGACGACTCTGGTGGCATGCTAGTGTTTGAATTTACTGCTTTAGGCTAAAAAATGTCTACCTCCACTTACATCAAATATTTAAAATGTTCCTATAGATTTCCATGGAAACATTAAAAAAAAAGACAGTATATCCTTTCAAAAATTAATCTCAGTTTGATGCTTATCAGGCCTATTTAGCTGTTGTTCTTGATGATGATGATGTGCATGTGTGTGTTTCAGTTCTAGGTACATCACTTCCAGCTGTGTGCTGGTAAATGTTTTGTAACCAGCAATCTGGGGAAAAAAATAAAGACCTCATTTATAGGATTTGCTTATTTCTATAGTGTAAATACTACCCCCACGGCCAATTTGAAGGTACCAACATGATGTCACTGAAGATGAGAAGAGATGAGTGTAGTTGACTTGCTCAACTCATCAATTTTGATTCTACATATTTAAGCATTAAGTCCAGGACTCTGTTTGCTGAAAGACTCATGAGAGAGTCAACTAAGGATATAGGGCCAGAATATCTTTTGGGTATGAACAAAGTTAGAGTGATTGAAGACTTTAATTAGCATCTCATATATTCCTCCTTGATTTTAATGACTCTCACAAAAGTAACAACAGAAACAAAACTTAAAGATGTATTTATTTAAAATATATTCTTTTAAAAAATATATTCTTTAAATAGCTCTCTTTATTGTATGCTACAACAAATCAGGCTATTTAGATACAGGCCTTTTTCAACGTAGCACTTTATGACAATAAAACACTTTGCAAATCAATTTTATTGTTCCTCTCTGCTGCCTCAAGAGGTAATGGATATGAGTTCCTTATTTTTACAGATGAAGAAAGTAAGGCACAATGAGATCTTCAAACTTCCACATAGTGTGTTAATAGAAAAACTGGGATTAAGGCTGAAGTCCTGGAATTTCCCAGACTAAACTGTTTATAAGGTTATATTTTCTGAAATGTGAGTAATTTAAAATGAGACTTTGATTGTCTTTGGCCCTCAAAGGTGGTTATAATTTCTGTTGGCACAATGTATCAGACCTGAGGTTCTCCCTGATGCTTGCTATATCCCTTCTGCCAGTGCTGACTTCCCATTGTCCCTGTCACGAAGGGCCTTGGAGGGCCAGCTTTCCTACATATTTCTGAACCCATCCATCCCCCAAACTGTAACTACTTGGGTTAGATGTAGACGCAGACCCAGGGGTGGCCAATCAATAGGTCGGCCTGTGGCCCAAACAGAACAGGACAATCATATTCCTTCTTTCCAGGCCACTTTCATGGAAAGTGAAAGTTAAAAGTTATGATATAAGGATGTGCTGGAAAGGTCATGGTGGATTGTGGGTAAACTAAAGTTATGAGAGAGCAAAAGTTACTCGGAAGTAGAAGTTTTGGCCTAGAGAACAGATATAGTGATCAGATAAGAAAGAAAGTAGAGAAAGAAAAGTAAATATTTAGGAAAAGAATACACCATGGGAAACAGATCATGTAGCAATTGGGAGAGGGGGAGAGATGAAGAGAATAGCCATTTTCTGGGGCTGTTCTGGTGACTGGCAGCTTTCCAGAGTCTATCCATGTATGTATGTTTAAGTTCTGCTGCACGGAACAGGAATTCTGCATTAGTGGGATAGCCCAAAGCGGGTTTGTAGTCTTCACATAACAAGAAGTCTCGAGGCAGGCGGTTCAGGGCTGGAGCAGCATTCTCCATCATGACTCACCAGGCTCCTCTGCCGCTCCTCATCACCATCCTGGACACACGGCTTTCATTCTCCTGTTTGCCGTCTCATGGCCTCCAGCATTATATGCCAGAAGAAGGAAATGATGAAAAGAAATGTATTTTCTGTATTTCCGTACCAGAAATGCAAAACTGCCTTTGTCATATTGGCTTGGATAGTAACGTGGACTCCTGGCTGCAAAAACAAGTAGGAAATATAGTCTGTCTCCCTCCCTCCCTCGATCTCTCCTCCCTCCCCTCTTCCTCCCCTTTCCCTCCTTCACTCTCCTCCTCTCTTTCCCTCTCCCCACCCACCTCTTTCTCCTGTTGAAGTATTGACATTATGACCTTTTCTGCCAGCACTAAAGTTATAGCGATCAAGCGCTTGGTGAATTTACTCATCAGTGTTAATAATATTTTGGAAGCTCGGCTTGTAGTGGGTTGTGGCTTAATGTACTTGTCCTGGAAAAGAAGATCTCTACATCAGTTTATCAGGGAACAGAAGGAGGTCTCGTGGTCTCCCCCAGGGAGCAGATTTGTTACCCTTTCTCATCCTTGTCGATGGGGACCGCAGTCTCTGTTCTTCTGACATCTGCTCTTCTCCACACATATCACATCCACCAGGGACAATCTTTTGAACTGGTTCCCAGAATAATTCATATATTTCCACATTTATAAAAGAATAACATAAGTACAAATAGTTAAACATTTTTGTTAAAAAGCAAGACAAGAACAAGTTAATTCTGCTGAATTTCATAACTGTCAAAGCACATAGCCATTTGTATCTGTTATGTTTCTGCAAACTGTTGTACCTCACTAATTTGTACCTCACTAATTCCATATTCTTCTACCTGAGCAATATCCATCTTTGCCAATTTAGTCAGTTTCTTAGACAGTGTTTTTTATATATTGTCCTCTTGGTACAACACTTTAATTACTTGTTTGTTTTTCCTATGTGTGCCATTTGGATGACATAGTCCTAAATTTTAATTCTTCCTTGTTTTCACTCAATAAATAATTGATGAACCAGCATTGCACTATTTGGGGGAATTATTTGTAGAATAAGGAAAAGCATTCCTTGGGTGTTCCCACTGTATACGTATGTATCTTTCCCTGTCACATATGACAGGGACTTGAACTCTATACTAGGGAGTTCTCACAAATAAGTTTATTCTTAAAATGACATAACTAGGGTGAACAGACATCATCGTCATTATAACAATGACTTTCTGTATGTTTTTAGAGAAAATGACATTGTCAGTGTGCCAGATGTCAGTCTTTTACTTTATTTTCTCTCCTCCCACATCTGACCCACAGGACATCTAGCTATGCTTAGATGAAATGACACTTTATCCTAGTGATAAGTGTGTTTGTGTGGGCACTTCCAATCTTTCCCTTCACATTGATCCCTTATTGGCCTTTTAGGGCTAATTTTCAAGTTTCAGAAGCTGACAAGAAGTTATTGAGATAGATCTGTGCTGGATTTTGAAATAGACTCTGCTGGCTTCTCATCATCTTTGGCTTTTATGGCGCTAGGAGCACAATCACTGAGCCACGAAACAGTTTTTAAGAGCCTGCTCGTTGGACTTTCAAAATGGCGTATGTCTCCGGTGCCTGGTAATTAATCAAACTAACATGGGAACCCAGAGCACCTGTGAAGCAAAACAAGACAACTTTAATGACAAAGAAAAGTGTTAGGAAAACATACTCATTTGGAGGATCGGTCTTAATTTCTATTCCTGACCTCACACAGGATTCAGATGAGGGCAAGGAAAGAAGGACAAATCCTTCTTTATAAAGTAGGTTTTTCACATGTGTGAAATGAAGACAGTGCATGCCCATGAACTGGAAAGGGTGTTGTGTCTTCCTCATTGTAGGTGCCACAGGAGTACCTGTCATCCAAATAGACAGCTGAGGTAATTGAGACACAGCATGTGTTCTGAGTGGAATAATCTGGTTTGGCTCTCTACCACAATTATACCTATGAGGCAATTGTTGAGGCTTTGAGTCCTCTCCCTTCTACATAACTTCCCTGCTTTCCACCCCCACAGTTGGATCCATCCGCAAGTCCTGAGGACACTACCACATCAATATCTTCTAGTTCAGGTCACTGTTATCTCCAGGCTGGGTTCTTGCCAATGGCTTCTCATTGGTCTCTCTGTCTTTAATCCTTGCTCCCTACTGAGGCAAGGGTAATTGTAAACAATGAAAACATGATCGTGACACTAGCCCGCTTAAATTCCTTACTTGCTTTCCCATTGCCTGCAGGCTGAAGTTCAAATTCCTTAATTTGCTTTAGAAAGTCCCTCCTGACCTGACCACTGTCTATTCCTCCAGTGTCACCATTGACCACTGTCCTTCTTACTCTTGAGTTCTTTTTACCTCCTCAAAGTCACTTTGCATTCTGACATATGTTTGTTTCTGACGGGATCACCTGCCCCTACTTTTCACAGGTTGAGCTGTTCTTCATGTCTCAGCTTAAATGCTGCTTTGTCAGTGAGGCAGATCCTCTGGTTAGATGCCTTGCTTTTATCCAATGTTTGTCTTCTCCACTAGACTATAAACTTCATAAGGACTAGGGCTATGTTTGTCTCTTTAGCTTCTGTCTACCTAGTACCTAACCTAGCAGCTGACATATCAGAGGTATTTAACACATATTTGTTAAATGAATGAGTAAAGTGATCAGCACCTTGTCTGGCATATATTAAGCATTTAATGAATCGTAGCCATCTGCATCTACATCTATATCCATATCAATTTACATGAACACACACACACATTTCATGGACAATGTTAATAAAATAGACTTGCTGTGTATAAAAATGAATTTACAGTGCAGACTGTGACAGGAAGGATATAGTCTCTTTATTGAAATTATTGAAAGTGTATAATTTGGCTCACCATCCAAACTGGAAAATAATCTTATAAATAAACACATGCCAGTGTTCCTAAGACTTAAATTTGAATGAGCTTTCTGTGCAGCAGAGGTCGTAGGAAAGTCCACGTGTAGTGAAATTTTAGTAGCCCGTATATTTGAACATACTCAGAGGTTATGGGTGAGCAAATGTTTCAGCTCTTACTATTTAACATGTATGTGTGGCACTGAGTGCCCACTTGTGCCTGGGGACAGTGTGTAATTTAAAAGTGAATGTGGTTCCTCGCCAGGTGGGATTATATGCTCTGATTCAGGGAAGGATGTGACAGGGCTGGCTTTGCTAAACCTAAGCTCTACCACGAAGTTCTTCCTGGCTCCTGGGCCTACGTTAGAAGTTCATGGCATTCAGGGTGAAGGCCGTGGTGAAGTGAGAGGTGATAGATAAGACTGGAAAGTGAGAGACAAGGAGTGTGAAGTGCGGGGGGGAAAACTGAAGGGGCCTTAACCTGCAGCTGCTGGCTTCCGGTTGCCACTTCCTCTCCGAAGGAAACAGTGGTATGCATTAGGGAAAACAAATTAGTGAGCTAGAAAAATCGCCGCCTGTGACATTTGCATTACTTTCTGATTGAAGTGTTGAAAGCTGAAAGTGACTTTTCCTAGCCAGTCACTCATTGATAAGCTGTTGCAGGAAGAGCTAAGCTACACAGAATCAATCCGTGCAACTGCTTTCCTTTATTGCTTCCTGGTCTCAGTGTCAGCAGAACAAAAACTACGTGTTCAAGAGGCTCTGGGAGTCTGTAGTATGTTTTCTCCAAGGCATACCCACTTCTAACCTCTCAAATATAGAAATATAAGTTTCCTTTCTTAAAAATTAGAAAGATCTTCAAAGATCAATGTATACTCAAATTGGATAAATATAATTATTTAGTCATTCTGTGGAGCTCAGTCAAAATCTGTCAATTGTACACCATCTTTAAAGGTTTACTCTGAAGGAGATCAAACCATGCTCTGCTAGGAATCTGTTCCCGACAACTCTGTGCTACGTTACTTCTGTGTCGGTATGTGTGGTAGATTAGTCTCTCTATTGGCTCTTCTCGTTCTTTTGTATTTTAATTGTTCCAATGGCATGGTATATAATCCTTATTATATGGAGCTTGGGCTTGAATATTGTTAAGAGACACAAAAGGGGCATTCTTTTGGGAATCCATTTATGTGTGATCTCAAAGTTAATAAAGTTACCATCCACAATGCTTCATTTGATGATCCCTTTTGGTTTCTAAATAAGAGCCAAATGGTACTGGGAAGTATATAGAGGTCATTTATTTCTTCTTGAATTCTCCATCGAAAGGGTTTTTTGTGAAACTGTTTTAAACAGCAGCAGCAGCAGCAGCAGCAGCAGCAGCAGCAGCAGCATTTATTGGAAAGAGGGACAGCCATCCAACAAGTAAAGAACTCGAAAATGTGTGAATGGCCCAGATGAAACTTAGGTGGCCTGCTCCAGCTCTGCACAGTGCACTGCATGCTGGTCTGCGGCTGGACCTAGGTTGATTCTTCACTTCCCACAGACACTCTTTAGACCTCAAAGGAAGCGTTTACCTTAGAAGTTCAGGTACACCCACTCTTTTCATTTTATTTTGTTTCATTTCATATTCATTTTGAAAGAGAAAGAGAGGCAGAGACAGAGACTTGTTGTTCCACCCATCCATGTACCTCTGGTTGGCTCTTGTATGTGTCCTGACTGGAGATTGAACCCTCAACCTTGACATTTCAGGATGACACTCT
>VMDR010011957.1:0-13647 GCA_007922815.1 Macrotus californicus
ACTATATCATGCTTTATTTACTCTAATGTGGGACAAATATAATTTGCTTCTAATTTTTTACTATTCTAAAAAATGCTATAATAAAGATTTGTGTCAACAAATATAGAGTGTTTCCCTAGGATAAATTAAAGTATAAAACATACAGGCAATACTCTTTAAACCACCTCTTTTGTCTACGTGACTCTCCAAACACACACAGAAACCACACGTAGGAAGAGATATTACTAGGAAGAAATCAGTCATGTGGCTCCACCTCCCAGCAAGGCAAAATATCTCAACTGTAACTTGGTTTCCATGGTGCCCTAACAGCACTGAAAGTGGAAATGGGGTGAGATTTAACAGGTCACATAAGCCTTTCTTCCTATTAGAGGGATGTCCTTCAGAGCTTTTCAGATTGACACTGGGCTTATTAGAAAAGAAAAGAGATTTACAGAGCCAAATAATTTTTCATCTTTGACAGGAGTGTCTTGTAATAATGTCCTGTCAGATTTTGTGCTGACAAAGATTTAGGAATCTTTCTATCAACTGCCAAAATTTTCCCTCTTTAAATGAAGTATGGTTGAAGTTACTGAATTACCTTGCTTCAGTGAGCATGATCTACTAGACTAACTGCTCTTCGACTTCCTTTAGCCCACTGACCTTTTATTTGGCAAGTATCCACAAATTATACTTGTCCTTGGTTAGTGAGAGTTGCCAGGAGCTTTGGGGTATGTGGGGACATGTTGAGGGAGATCCAAAAAGGGAACTAGGTCTGGAATTGGTAGTTTTCCCACTCCTCAATAGCACAAAAAGGCAGAAAAGTCAATTATCAATATTAATCTATCTAAAGAGAACACTTTAAGAAACAGTAAAGGAAATTTCCATCAAGAGCTACATAAATGCAAAAGCCACTATAATTCTTCATGTGACTAAAAAACTCCTTTAAAAAATTTATTTATTTATTTATTTTTAGAGCGGAAGGGAGGGAGAGAGAAACATCAATGTGCGGTTGCCTCTTGTGCACCCCCTACTGGGGACCTGGGCCACGATCTAGGCATGTGCTTTGACGGAACTCAATTCACTGAGCACACCAGCCAGGGCAAAAATTCCTTTATTCTATAGCTTTTTGTCCCTTCATAAGATTCATCTTATCTCTACCCACAAGCTACCTAGTCAATTTATTTTTCAAATAGCATTTGGCAAACATTTTTACGAATGGAGTTAGTCTTCTTTTTTGAAGTAATATTTTCAAAATTTAAAAATTGCTCTGGCCAGAGAGTGGCAGTAGAGGAATAACAAGTGTGAATAGCCATTGAGATATACTCTTAGTTGTCCAGTCCTGAAACATTCAATCATTTCTCTAATTTTTCTAATCACTATACCATAAAAGGAGCAGCTACAGCAGAGATGCATTTGAACTAAGTAACTGTGGTTACCAAGTGCTATAGTTTCAATAGTAATAATAATCAATAAACAAGCAGTAAGATATTTACTGATTGGTATGTCATGGCCAGAGAATATCACTTCTGAATTACACCTAGAATTTTGTTACAAGATTTACTTATTAGCGGTATTTTTGAACTTTAAAGCTCCAATACAATTATTTCTGGAAGTGGGAAAACAGAAACATCCATGAAATCAAGTCATATATAAAATGCCACAGAGAATGCCAATGAATGTTTTTCTGGTTGTACTTATATCATCTACAACAGAAATGGCAAGATACAGTTAAACTGGGAAATTTTTACATACAAAAACCACCATCTGATGGTGGCCCTGGGCACTTACCCTTTCCTGTGATGTTTGATAGCGGAGGTGAAGGGCCGTGGGGTCCCAATCTACAGCAATATAGGCATTTCCAATGAAAGCTCTGTCTTCCCCACAATCAATTTTACAGCCTCTACAAAATCTAAAGGGGGAAAAATATACTAAGGAAAAAATAATTATGAAGTAAACAAAATTTTCTTTATCAGAAATATTCTCCCTTTCTACTTCTTGGGCTTCACAACTTGTTATGGGCTTCTTACTTCAGACTGATAAATTTACAAATATATATTAATAATTATTAGTATTTCAGGGAATCCTGCTTATCAATTCTCAAAGTCTCTGTGGCAAAGAAATAATATGAGAATTGGATATTTGAGGTAACACACCCCTAAAGTAATTCTAAATTCAGTTATTTCACATTCTGAGGACAATTTATCAGGTATAATATCACCCATTTCCTTTTGTAAAATGGCACATTAAATAAATGTCTATAAAAATTTATGGGGTGGGGGAGTGACCAGACAAAACCATGGTTCCAATGCCCACATTAAACTCAACTTAAGTCTATCACAGTCTTCTGAAGGCTGATTTCAGTACTCAGGCATTTTCCAACCTGGAATTATACTGACCAATCTTCATAATTCTTCTAAAAACCCAAACAGATGTCCAGCAAGGTCTAGTAAGTAGACTACATTCTACTGGGCTTAGAATTGCTAAATTAATTTATAATTAAGGAGCAGAAGGCAGAGAAAAATAAATATTGATCATAAACTATGAATTCAACAAGACTGTAGAGTTTATAAAACTGGCTACGTCTCAAGAGTAAAACGTAAACTACAGGCCTCACAATGAAGAGATGAATGAACAATTCCCAAGTTTATTTCAGGTTTCTCATTATTCATTATTACGTCAAAAACCTGGAAATCTTATGAAAAAGGTATAATATCTGGAGCTGCAATTTCACTAAAAATTTTCTTTTGCAGGTCACTTTACCTATACCATGGGCACCAAGCACAGGAGTTCCCATCCTTCTGTACAACTCGTAGAGTGAATGGATATTGATAGCCCATACTGTCATCACTGAAACAGAACATAAACCAAAAGAGTATAAGAAACATTTCTGATTTGAAGTCTCAACTCTTTCATCTTCCCACGAAGCAACCCTAGGAAGGCGCATTTTGTCAGAGCTGTATGTTCACATTTTCAGATCTATGCTACTTCCCCTAACCCATTAGCTGTGTCCTGTACCAACCACACTCAGGGTTCCCATGATCTATCTCTGCTTACAGAAGTGTAGACGTACTAGACTGTGAGATGTCTCTGAGGGTTCGTGTGGCCCACACAAATGTTACAGGATAATCTAATCAAATACCAATTATCCTTCAGCCCTAATCCTATCAGAAGATTTAATTCACATTAAACTAATTAGACCTTTCCATGACAAGAACATTGACATACCACAGAAAACTGAAAGATCATAATGGTTTTTAGAAAAGTTGACTATTTATTTAGAAGCTTATTTTATTTTTTAAAGATTTTATTTACTTGTTTTTAGAGAGAGGGGAAGGGAGGGAGAAAGAGAGGAAAAGAAACATCAGTGTGGGAGAGAAACATTAATCGGTTACCTCTCACACCCCTCCAAACTGGGGACCTGACTAAGCAACCCAGGTATGTGTGTGCCTGACTGGGGATCGAACCGGTGACTTTTCAGTTGGCAGGCCAGCACTCAATCTACTAAGCCACACCAGCCAGGGCTAGAAGCATTTTTAAAAAAAAATTTTATTTCTTGATTTTAGAGAGAGGGGAAGGGAGAGAAAGGGAATAGGGAGGAAAGAAAGAATGAGAGAAAGAGAGAGAGAGAAACACTGATTTGTTATTCTCCTTATTTATGCACTTATTGGTTGATTCTTGTATGTGCCCTGACAGGGGATCGAGCTCACAACCTTGGTGTATTGGATTGATGCTCTAACCAAGTGAGCTACCTGGCCAGGGCTTAGAAGCTTTATTTGTTTGTTTATTTATTTGACCTACGAACCAAGTTTTCCAAATCAATCTATTAATTCTTATTCTTATCATGACAGCTGGCATCTTAATACTTTAACAAAAAGTTAAAATTAGCTTTAAAATTAGCCACATATCTAAGATAGTTATATGTACAAAAGATATACAAATTAAAACCATTTAAAAAGCAATAGATATCATAATTTGTACTTGACCATAGTTTTTGTATTCAGAAATTATTGTAAAATTAAAACCGGAGAAAACAAATGTATTCTTTCACTGTTATTCAAGTGGTGTCTCTGGTTACCAGGATACTTGGAGTTTTTGTCCTTTTCTCTGACTGACTGTTGTGTGTGCTGTGGTGCCCTGAAGGCAGGCCTGGTGAGGGTCCAGGACACAAAGCTTCAGACTTTCCAGGGTACATCATGTCCTCTGTACCAAGGATTCAGGCCAGCTCTGTCCTGTGACTGTGTAGAGTGCTGGATGAAAGGCCGCTCCAGCAAAAACTGAAGGCACATACTTAAGGTATGGGTCAGCATCTCTCAAACTTAACTCTCCTAACACTGCTGAACCTTCATCTTTGCAGTTCACAGGCTGCTTGTGCAGAAAGTATTGAGTGAAAAACTGACTTACTGTTGGTGCAGCCAAGTCAAAAGCAAGGACTTTCAGAATGAGGAGCTCCACACTCTTAGAACTTGTTTCTTGGTGTAGGTATCATCTATAATGCGCACAAACTCTGCTGCTCCTAGGGGTATATTTCTTCAAACTTTGAGGCTAACAGTATAGCAGCAGTGCCCACAAGCTAAAGTTTTCCTCTCAACAAAGACATGGATAAAAGGAACCTACTGATGTAGTTCACAGCCAAGTGTGGGGTCTCATTCTGTACTTTATATTCTTCTCCTGCTTCAACTAACCAGTACGGAACGATAGCCCTCATATTGTTGGTGATGTCTGGCTATTTCTCCATGTAAACTACTACATTTAATCTCCATTTCCCTAAGGCATGTGTGAATGTCCTCAATCTCCCTTGTTGCCCCTTCCTCTTCTTTTCAACCTCTAAAATGTTGGAATGCATCAGGAATTAGATCTTGGGCATTTTCTCTATCTAACTTTTACTGTTTAAATGGCATCATCTGGTCCCAGGGCTTTAAACACCAATTATTTATTGATGACACCTATATTTACATTTCCAGCAAAGACACTTAGGTCTATTTCCCACTTGAAAATATAACATACATCTTGAATTTAATTTGATTCCTGTTATCTCTTGCCAAAACCTGCTCCTTCTCCAATCTTCCTCACTTCATTAAAAGTTACCACCATTCACAAACAATTGTTCTGGCTGAAAACCTAACTTGGACTCCTATTTTCCTCATATTCCATATCCAATTCATTGACAAGCCCTAGAAAGAGTCCTCAGAGTTTACTAAATGCAACAGTTATCAACTAAATTGCTTATCCATTACTTGAAGTTTTCCTTTAAGATTTATTTACCTTAAGCCTCATTTAACCATCAAAAGACCCCATACCACAACAAATAACCTATTAGCTAACAGAACTTCTTTACTCAGTTCACACAGAATCAGAACTCTCACTTGCACCGTTGATAGCAAGAAAAGGATCTGCAATTCAACTGAAATGTTAATATGTATCACAATCCCAATGTTTGTAAGAAGTAAATACTTTTAGCAATCCAACAGAACAGTGGCAAGAGGAATGGAAAAAAAAACAGAAGATGTTTCTTTCCTTTCTTTTTAAAAATTAATTAAAAATTTTAAAAGATTTTATTTACTTATTTTTAGAGACAGGAAGGAAGGGAGAAAGAGGGAGAGAAACATCAATGTGTGGTTGCCACTTGAGAGCCCCCTACTGAAGACCTGGCTCGCAACCCAGGTATGTGCCCTGACTGGGAATCAAACCGACAACCCTTTGGTTCGCAGTCCAGTGCTCGATCCACTGAGCCACACCGGCCAGGACTCTTTTTTAAAATTAATTTTTAGAGAGAGGAAGGGAAGGAGGGAGAAAGAGGGAGGAAGAGACTGAGGGAGAAACACTAATTTGTTGTTTCATTTATTTATGCATTCATTGGTTTATTCTTGTATGGATGCTGACTGGGGGTTCAACCTGCCACCTTGGCATAGCAGAATGATGCTCTAACCAACTGAGAAACCTGGCCAGGGCAAGATGTTTATTTTGTTTAACTAGATTTATGAAATTATTCCACGTGAAAATGACATGGTATGGAAATAATCCAACTGAATTATTTGTTATGGCATGAGACTTTTTCAGTGTTCATATATTGATAGATATGTACCCTATTTCTCCCATTCTGAATTTCAGAGGGCTGAGATGACACACATTTCCTGGTAAATTCATACTCTCTACTTTTGCAGTAAGAGAAGTCAAGGATATCTGAAGCATTTAAAGCATTAGCAGGAGGGATTAGTGAATGAAAGAATTATTATACTAGAATGTCTAGGCAATGAAAGGAAGCTATATAGTCTCTCCTGCTCAGAACATCAAACCAAATGGTTGAATTACATGTTCCCTGGATGGTTCTTAAAAGAGTGATTAAACTTACATAAAATGGGTCCCATAAATCACAGGTCTAGGCTGATGCCCTGAACTCACCAATCCTGGGCATGGTTACTAGCTTCCTGAGGTGGAAGTGGGCTGGCTAATCGAGATACTTGAATCCAAACTGCATCATATAAGTCTTTCTTCCGGGTATGCACGGTACACGGAACAATCAGTGGCATCCCAAAGAGGCTGGGGCGATTCTTCTGAGATGACAGGAAATACAGTTCTGTCCTCATCTGTATGTACACACAAGAGAAGAGAGAACTAAGAAGATAGACCTCTGATTCCATTTGGTTCTTCTATGACTGCCAATAACAGCTATCACTACCATTTTCAAATTAGTCACTATCACTCTTTATTAACATGAAGAGAATTGTTACAGTGGAATCACTGGAAGGTTGAAGTACTGCCAATTTCAGAGTAGCTGTCTATCAAACTAGGATTTTCAGCATTTAATATTTTCAAACTAGTTTGAAATAAAACATTTCAACGCACACACTGAATCGTATGTAAAAACTAGAAATAGCTTTGTAGCTCAAGGCTTTTAAGCAATTAAAACCCTTTCTCTAGAAAGCATGCCAATAAACCAAAGTTTCCTCAAAATGCAATTAAAAAAAAATAAGCTATTGACAACTGTTGTTACAGCAGCGATCCCCCAATTTTGGGAGACTTATAAAACAAGTCTTTTTTATTTTTTAAATACACTATAAATTAAAAGCAAGGTAAAATGTAAAAATATTTGCTTTGAGTATGTCATGAAGATTTTTCTATTTTTTATTTATTTTTTATTTTTTAGGTTCCTGGCAATTGTCATGAAGATTTTTATGAAATTCCTTAATAAACAGATACTGTGCAAAATTAGCTTAGAAATGGTTACTTAATAAAACAAAAACTTAGTATAATAGGTTTTTGGGAGCTCAGGATCATTTTAAAAAGCTGCCAAGCACTTGGACATATAATTTCTTAATTTGGTCTTTATGTAGTGGAGAAGCTAAATCAACAACTTTTGAACTCACTAAGGGTTATTAGCTAGTTTCTAAGTGAAGACTCTTTTATTTCAGATTCTCACACATTTTATTTTGCTGTTATTCAATTAAGCTTAGCTAAATACAAGATTTTAAGACCTCATTTCATGTGTCAGTATTATTAAAGATGCAAAGAAATGTAGACTGTGTTCAGAACTGTTTTTAAAATTTCAAAAACTTAAGATTAGTTGTTCTCTTCTCAAACTTCTACATTTATTCCATTCCAACTCTCAGATGACTTACTTCACTAAATTTTATTTATATTTTTATTATTAAAATCTTTCACTGAATTTAAATAACAATTTCATTCCTCTACTCTTCTCACTGTATCTATCCTTCCTTCCTCCCTCTCTCCCTCCCTCTTTTTTGAAATTGACTTGTCCTTTAGTTGTTGTGTCAATACACTGTTTTTTCTATTTCTTCCTTTATTCTCTGAATATTCTCGCCTATGTTGCCTTGCCTTATTCCTCTTCTTTTTCTACCTTGCAGAAGGGAATAGAAGAAAAACTTTTAAGGTAATTCAACCATGAGATCAAATGTCTAAAAGAAGAAGGTGGAATATTGTAATACTACCTACCATGTCAGATGAGTAATAGACCTATTGGGGTGATCACTTTATAAGTTATATAAATGCCTAATCACTATGTTATATGAGGGGGACCCCCTAAAACGGATCTGTCTTCTGGAGGCTGGGCCCCCTGTAGTACAGGCTTCCCTCCGCTAGGTGAGTGCTCTAGGAACCCATCTGTATCAGTGTATCAGCTGGCGCTGTTGTGAGAGGCTGTGTTTGGCTTCAGGGAACTTTTTTTGCAGACCTTTTGATGTGTTTGCCCATTTCACAATGGGTGACTTAGGAGTGCACCTGCCCACACTGCGCTGAGTGTTCAGCAGTTTTTGACCAAAAACTGCATGACTTCGGTGCCCTATCCTCCCTATTCACCCCATCTCACTCGAGCGACTTTTTTTTTTTGTTTCCCTGGGTGAAGAAAGTCCTCAAAAGGAAACGTTTTGCCAATGTGGAAGAGGTGAAACAAAAAAAGGCAGAAGCACTAAAAGGCATCAAAATCAACAAGTTCAAAAACTGTTTTGAGCAGTGGAGAAAATGTCTCAATAGGTGTACTGCATCAAATGGAGAGTACTTTGAAGGTGACTGAAGTTTAAATGTATAAGAATAAATACACAATTTTTTATAAATAATAAATTCTGGGTTTTTTTTTTTTGGGTCCCCCCCCCCATATACTTGAAATTAAGGTAATAAATAATGTAGGTCAACTACACTTGAAAAATTTTTAAAAATATTTAAAAAAAGAAATGTCAGAAAAAAAAGATGGCAATGAAAATGAAGACATGATAAATTCAATTAGTGTTTTGAAAGAAGAAATTAAAGAGCATAGTAATATATTGAATATAGGATTTTAGAAGAAAATGGGGGAGGGATTTAAGAACACTTCCAGACTTTAACTTAGAAGAATGGTGTTGTCTTTCATAGAAATAATGGGAAAAAGGAGCTGACTTGGGACAGAGAGATGGTAAAATCAATTTCAGGTATTCCCAAAAGCAGTTGGCTAGATCATAAAGGAAACTGGAAATAGGGGACTGGTTAAAAGATGAAAGTTTAAAGCTGACAATATGGCTTTGCGGTCCAATAATTACAAAAATCTGTACATAATGTTATAGGAATCATCATGTACTTTATATAACATATACATGATAATTGAAGAGAATTGTTTTCTAAAAAAGGATTTTAAAGAGTACATCAGGGTTCCTTTTTTTTTTTTTTTTTTTGAGAGAGGGGAAGGGAAGGAAAAGAGAGGGAGAGAAACATCAATTGGTTGCCTTTTGCATGTGCCCTGACTGGGAATCAACCAGTGACCTTTCACTTGGTGGGTGATGCCCAACCAACTGAGCCACACCAGTCAGGGCCAGAGTTCTTAATATATGATCTGAGAATGCTCAGTAAAAAAAGACATGGGAAATGCAAGAATGATCCAGTTATTTTAGCTGATGGGACCAGTAGGAGCTAGCTGTGCTTAAAGATAATTCCAAGTCACAAATGTACCCTGTAATTCTCTAGACTTTCCACTCTTACAATCCCGTCTAAAATATGGTCCACAGAACATTGTCCTCATGGTCAGAAACTCACTTTAGTTAAGGGTTACTAATTCAAAGAGGACGAGGCGGTATCTTTCAAAGAATTAGCACAAAGCAAATAGCTGTGTAATCACTAGTCAAATCATCAAACAGAATGCAGCCAGCACTCCAAAAGCTTCCCTCTTGCTTCCTCAACATTATACATTTTTGGTATCCCCAACCTCCCCCTAAATAAATAAAAAAAACTTTCTCCAAAGGCATCCACACTTACATGGCAGAGAGATGTACATGACTATATGAATATATAAGAGACACAAACTTTAAAGAACATAGTACTCTGATGTACTGCTCTCCTGTTGCTGATTAATGTATGAGAACTGTCATTTCATACACAGGTGGTGAATATTTACAACAGCATACATAATATATTGGAAGTGTATACAATGAAGAAGTTGCAAAGACAGAAATGGCTGTGTTTCACAAGTGATACTGGATAGAACAACAGTAAGTTACCCAACTTTAAACTAACCATTTTTCGGTGGACTGCAATGATGTAACCTGTACAGGGATTGTCAGGAAGAGATGGCATATGACCATTCACCATTCCATTTGTGAAGCTCTTCTCAGTTCCACATGGCACAACAGTGTTTGGCATTCCATTGGGGATGAATATTGGTCGGGGCAGGTCCCCGTTGGTGGTTAGGGTTAACATTCCATTTGTAGACGGAGAAGAGGATAAATCTACAAATTCAAAGTACAGCATCATAAGCTTGTGGTACTTCCATCTTTGATCTTTTCTCAAATATTGTGAGGACCCAGACCACTGATAGTATAGTTGCTTTTAACAAAGGAAAAGGAGAAATTACATTTCAAATAATAACTAGATTAATTAGAAGATTTTAATTTCAGATTTTACTTTTATAACTCACACTTAAGACTAAATGACAAAGCAAGAATAATGGTTGCAAAGTGTAGGCAGAATTGTTGCAGAAACCTTTATGAGTACCATGTTGTGGCAAGCAAACAGTTGCACCACTTGTTTTCTTTTCATCTTCTCTAAAAATTCATTTCTACATTCTTCTAAATATGCTCTGTTCAACATAGTAGTCTCTAGCCAGATGTTACTTTTCCTTTTTTTTATTATTTCACTTTTTTAAAAAAAGATTTTATTTTTTAGAGCAGTTTTAGATTCACAGCGAAATAAAGAAGGTACAGAAATTTCCCACAGACCCCTTGTCCCTACACATGCATAGCCTCCCCCATTAATAACAACCCCCACCAGAGTGGTACATTTGTTACAACTGATCAAAGACGTTGCTTTTTAAATTAAAATGAAATACATTTCCTCAGTCTCAGCCACATTTCAAGTGTTCAACATTCCATGTGACTAGTGAATACTGTATTGGATGGTAAAGATTATAAAAAATTTCCATCACCTCAGAGAGTTCTATTGGCCAGTGAAGTTCTAAACAATAAAGCAATATTAAAAAGCATCCACCAACCCACCAGTCCTATCTATTAAGTGCCAGTGAGAAGAACTTCATTCTCTCAAAAGCCCTTTAAAATTGAGGAATGAACCTAATTATCGCCAGTACAAAAATGAATAAACAAACCGTATCAACGGCCAAAAGACTCATTAGATGACCATATTAAATCATATGCAATATTAGATAAACAAATTGCTTTTTGGTCATATTTATTGTCATGTCTTTTATCTATATATATATATATATTTTTTTTTTTTTAAAAGATTTTATTTATTTATTTTTAGAGAGGGGAAGGGAGGAAGAAAGAGAGGGAGAGAAATATCAATGTGTGGTTGCCTCTCGAGTGCCCCCTACTGGGGACTTGGCCGGCAACCCAGGAATGTGCCCTGACCGGGAATCAAACCAGCGACCCTTTGGTTTGCAGGCCAGTGTTCAATCCACTGAGCCACAGCAACCAGGGAATCATGTCTTCTGATAGTATAGTCTTCTCACACCATCTGCTGCCGTGTATTAGATAGAAGAGTAGAAAGAGATCTGAATTCCAGTGGTAGATTAACTCATTACTATCTATTTAATTTAGTTACTTAGGTTCTCTGAATTTTAGGTTCCTCATCTACAAAACAAAGAATTTGAGTCAAATCATCACAAAGGTTTCCTTCAGCCTCCAAAATTCTTTTGCTTTGATATTTTTAGCCCAACTAAATATAAAGAGGATGATAACCCTTAAACCGGTATTTAAAGCTGAAATAATAAAAACAAGCTCTAGTTCTACCATACCTGTTTGTATTGGACTAGAAGCTGAAATTGGAGATCCAGGGATGGGAATTTCAAATGCACACAAAAATCCACTTACTGAGAGTCGAACTTTTTGGTTGTCCTGAGGGAAATTCTGTAGAAAAAGAGGCAGGATAAGAAGGAGGAAGTGGTTCAGATAAAATAGAAGATGTGATATATTTGAAGTGAACATCATAGATGCTTTCATCACTAAATAAACAAGATGAGTAAATAATATTTCTTAAATAGTAAAAGATGAAAGGTAGATAAACTAAATTCACTGAAACTGTTATCCCTTTCCACAGAAAAGAAGTATATTGTGTATAACTGTTTTCTTGAGTCTTTTCCTTCATATCAGGCATCTAAGCCCAAAACCCTCAAAGAGATCCCATCTTTGTATCACATATGGAAAAAAGGTAAACAAGGTAGGGAAGTTTGTTCAGAAACCCCCAAGGTAAGTATAAATAATACCAATGGTAGGAGCTCAGTTTAGGGTTATCAATATATTTATTAAATTGCTTGTTTCTCCAGTTGGTATGTAGTGATTTGTGTCAATTTGTCTTTACTCTGTATATTCCTAGTGTGTTGAAAGGCCAGGTATATATGTATTCATCAATAAATACTAAAAAACTGCATTCATAGATACATAAAACACTTTAACCCACGAACTCTTGTGACAGTGGCAATACCGAAGAGCTGCCAATTGTAGCAGCAGCAGTCCCTGGGGGAAATACTCCACACAGGTAGCCTTGGGCTTACATAATTCCCTTAAAAAAAAAATACCACCATCATTATTACTCCTTTGTCCTGGCAGACAACCCTTTTACGTTCCTGGGATGGAAAACTTGACAATTTTTTTATTCGGTTGTTGCTTCATTTTAATATCTCCCTTGGTCATTTAACATCATAATTGAGAAAATTGCTCTTTGAAGGATGGAATCAAGGGTTTCCTAGAAAGAATAGTTAATATTACCTTTATGTTAGAGCCATGTACTTCTGCAAGAAGAATTTGTTCTGATTTAAGTCCACAGAGATCACTCAGCTGTTTTTTTAAACCTGTGTACTTTTCATCCATATTCAGTCTTAGTCCATAACGTACAGGGGTAGTGCCATCCAACTTAATAACTAGTAAAAAGAAAAGATCTTTTATCAGTAAAATGCTGACTTCACTGAAAGTTTTACACTGTGTATGCATCTATGACTTGGAAATAGCAAACATTCCAATTTAGAATTTTTATTTTATATTCAGATGGTACTTAGGGATCATATTGAGTGAACTCACTTTTTTTTAATGTTCATCTGAAATAGAAGTGTGAATGGCTTTCCAAGATTTTAAATAGTTTCTGGCATGTTTGAAACTAACAGAAGAATCAATATGCACAAAAATGGACCCACATTCCAAGTCTTTCAAACCTTAAATCACGTCTGAAATTAGACTGCTAGATTATAACATGCTGGCTATCAATTTTTATGAGACTGCATTACAAACAAATGACCATACTTACAAATTCAGGCTCTTGAAAACGTAAAAGACAATAGAGTTAAATAATTTTTCAGAATGTTGTGACCTACCTGTTATTTCTAAGTGCATATAACTGTCCATTGGTAGTGGCAAAGACAAAAAATTGAATGGGTCAAATCTGACACTGATATGACCACATGTCTTGCATTTGACTTGGGACCTTAACTGCCCGTGAAACAAATCTACAACAATTGATCTATTCCTTCTCAGATGATTGTCCCAGGCCTATCAAGGAAAAAGATTAGAGAAAAAAGATTCTTTTTCAAAGTTTAAAAGAACAGTATTTCTACACAAATTCAAAGAAACTGATTAAATAAATGAGATTTAAATGTCAAGAACATAATGTTTAATGATCATTTAAAATATAAAAGTTTTTTGCCTACAAACTTATAATTCAGATATATAACTGAAAATATACTGC
>VMDR010011957.1:13747-27598 GCA_007922815.1 Macrotus californicus
TTGTTCATACCATGGTAACGATTATTAAAGTTCTTTGTCCATTAAAAAGCAAATAAAATGTGTCTGTCGGTCACTATACATATTACACTAGCAGTTATGGGAATCTTGAAGTTCTACTAAATAATTCTTATATCCTCTCCCGAAGGTGTACAATGTGAAAAGGTTACATTTTTCTATTTTCATTAAGGGCGCTTTGTTTTGGCATTACTGCACAAAAATTTAGCAGAGAAATACAAATTCCTTCACTTTCATACTAAAATTCTGATCACAGAATTTAAGTTGTGCACCACACACTTGTGGCCAAAACATTTTATTTATTGCTTACATTAGAAAATCAAAACCAACAAACCTCTGCAGCTACTTCCCAGTCTGGTCGGCCATCACTGTCCTTCAGTTCCACATATGGTTTCTCATGGACTCGGTTGAGATCTTCATGAAGACCATCCAAGAGAAAAGCCAGAAGTTCCTGGGAGTCTTGTTGCTGGAACCCATTAAACCTGGGAGCATATTTTGCTATGGTCCACTATAAATGTAAGAGGAATAAAACTCATTATTTGCTACTTCATAAAATTTAGAATGAATATGTCCTATAATTCAACCAGAGGCATTATAAGAAGATAAAGAGTATGGTATTTAGTCTCTCTATTTCAGCAAATATATTTTGGATAATCACGAAAGCTTTCTAATCTTAATCTCAAATAACAACAACAACAACAAAAGTATTTTCGCCAATATTGTATCCTAGTTCAGCATCGTAAAAGCCAACAGGTTCTTTAGGTATTCAGGTATTATTTAAGACAGGCAGGGTAGAAACATTAAAATAGCATTTGCTTACATTAAGAGTTCCTGTTATAATGTTTGCTTCTACAGTTAGCCTTTCTTGTCTTGCTGTATCCTAATTTTTATTAGTAGAGGCAGAACAGCCTCATTTTTAATGGTAAGGACTTACTAACTAGCTTGCAACCTTGGCAAACTATTTAACTGCTCTGAGCCTTAGTTCCTCAGCCATAAAATGGAAACAATAGGCTCTGGCTGGGTAGCTCAGCTGGTTACAGCATCCTCTTGATAACCAAGCTTGAGAGTTCAATTTCCGTCGGCACATACAAGAAGCAACCAATGAATGCATAAACAGGTGAAACAAAAAATCAATTTCTCTCTCTCTCTCTCCTTTCTTTTCTCTGTCTAAAATCAGTTAACTTAAAAAAATGGGGATAATAACATCACTTTATGTTATAGGGCCATACAGAGAAGATGAAGTGGAACAACAAATTGATAGATCTATTTCCTTTCCTCTTTTTCTCTAAGATCAATAAATTTTAACAAATGAGGATAACATCACCTTACATTATAGGGCCATAGACAAGATTAAATTAGTTAATACACATAAGGTAATGAGAACAGTGCCTGGTAAGTGATAGTCAAATTTTTACTATAATTACTACTTTTTAACATAATTTTGCCTTATTTTTAAATAAAAATAAAAAAACCCCTAACTTCACTGAAATTCTCTACAAGTGACAGTGACATAAAATTTTATCTATTAATTATATTCTTTCTTTCTGCCACTTTTTAAAATTCTACAGATAGCTAAACTAAAACTTTTTTTAAAAGCTAAACATAAAAAACATGTAGAGAAAAATAATTACTTGAACAACTACTTAGGACTTAAATATTTTTGTATTATTTTAACTGCTTACCCGAAGCTTTAATGGGGCGATATTCTTCTGGGTTCCACTCCAAAGTTCCTGTACTAAATCCCCATAGCATTTAGCCATATGCCCCTTCATACCAATGGGGTTTGTCCTGGAGGTTAGAGAGGAAGATTTGTTGCCAAAGATTCTCATAATCATGTGGGCACAAAAATATCTAGCATCTGTTTTCTCACATCAAAATATCTTTTTAAAATAAAAGAAGTATCCCCTGGCCCTTATTTAATACTAAATAGAGCAAATAAGGTAAGACTTTTCCCTCCCATGGTAAAGAAAGAGGAAATTTAGGTGATAATGAGTTCTTATCAAAGTTATAGAAAGTTAATGATCAAGAAAGATTACCTGTTGAGTTCATACAGATGTCTCCCTGAGATAAAATACTGTGTCAGTGGCTGTGTGTTACTAACACACTGGATGCTGGAGTTCATGAAGCATGTGTTTCCTAGATTACTCAGACCTGTGGCTCCCTTTTCTGTGGGAACTGGAACAAACAATATGATAAACAATATGAAGTCTAGCTGTAGTAAGATAATCACAGACCAAACAGTTATGTATATTCAATGCAACACTTTTATAACTTTTTTAAAAAGACCTTCATTCCGTTTTTGGCTGAAAAATATTCTGTATTATGTATATACCACATTTTACTTATCCATTCATTTGTTGACAGCATTGGTTGTTTCCACATTGTACAAATATCTGTTTGAGTTTCTATTTTCAATTTTATTGGGTACATTCCTAGGAGTGAAATTGCTGGGGGAAATGGTAATTCTCTGTATTGCTTTTGGTAGAACCACCAAACTGTTTTCCATAGTGGATGTACCATTCTACATTTCCAACCGTAACTTTTCCATATCATCATTAACACTTATTGTTGTTTTATTGACTACAACCATTTCAGTAGGTATGAAGTAGTATCTTGTGGTTTTGGTTGAATTTCCCTAATGACTATTAATGTTGAGTATCTCTTTATGTTCTTATTTACCATTTGTACATCGTCTTTGGAGAAATGTCTGTGAAAATCTGATGGTCCTTTTTAAACTGAGTTGTCTTTTTGTTGTTGAATTACATAGTTATTTACATATTAGAGATAATAAACCCTTACCAGATATATGATTTGTAAATAATTTCTCCCACTGTGGAAGTTGTCTTTTCACTTTCTTATTAATGCCTTTGATGCACAAAAGTTTTTAATTTTGATAAAGTTCAATTTATCTATTTTTCTTTTGTTGCTCCTGATATTGATGTTATATCTAAGAATTCACTGCCAAATCCTAAGTCATGAAGATTTACCCATATGTTTTCTTATTCTTAAGAGTTTTATGATTTTTAGGTTGTTGATCAATTTTGAGTTACTTTTTGTATATAATGTGAGGTAGTGGTCCAAATTAATTCTTTTACATGTGGGAATCCAGTTGTCCTAGAACCTACCTGATCCCTCCATGATCACATAACATCAGTGACTTGCCATTATACTAACCAAGAGTCAACCACTGCCTGGACTTGACCATGACCTGGACTGGATCACCGCCACAGAGTTTATCACTATCCTAGGCTGGAGCACTGCCCTAGACTCAACCGCTGATGCATATTTGGAAAGAAAGCACTCTGGATTTTGATTTCTTTACTGATGAAGAATCAAACATCACCAGCTTTGTAGAAGAAGCCACTGAGGCCATGGTAAGTGTCACCGGTGATTATTCAGAAGAGCCCATGACTAGGGCACCAGGTGAGTTCAGCACCTGTGGAAACTAACGCGTTCACCTCAGCACTTGCTTAAAAGGAAACAAATGTTCCACTGGCAGTGTGCACCACCATGCTACCCACTGCTTTCCAAGGAGATTCTTAGCTTCAGAACAAGTTTACCGCTACGCAATACAGGACTGCATAACACAGAAAACTAGTGAAACACAGCATGACCTTCTCAGCCCAGGAGAAACAGCAAGGCATTATTGATTGTGGGCTGAGTGGAGAAAATTTGACACAATATTGGGGAGGGCCATTTTTTTACCATTTTGTACTTAGTATGAGTTCAACAAATGTTTATTAGTATTGGAAAAAATATATAGACAAATAATGATTTAACTGAAAGGTTAGAAAGAAATTTGATGTTTCAGTAAAAAGAAAAATAAGAGTGGCCTAGTCACTTTGGGAGTAGAAAGCCAAAAGTTAACGCTTTGATAGTTGAGAAACAGAAAAACAAGAGTAACTTAAAGATAATCTTTTAAAAAATAATTCACTGGTGACTTACCCTTGTGTCTGTCTATTTTAACTGGTGACTTACCCTTGTGTCTGTCTATTTTACTACTGTTTGCTATAAAGGACATTTCCTCAGGCCAACTCATATCTTTGTTTCGAACTGGAAAGACAGAGACAGGAATGTGTTAATTTCTCATTCATTGAAATCACACCCACTCAACTGCTTCCGTTAAGAAAAAGAGCTATTTCTAAATCAGAAAATATAAAGAAAAGCAAGCAAGTTATTTTTAGTAATTGACTCTGAAACCATTCTGACTCTTTATATTGGGAACTTTATAGTCAATTGGTTAGATTTAATTAGTAAGCCATTCCCTCAGTTACATACCCAAACTAAAATTATACTCAACCATCAAAAGAAGTAATTAAAGCTCTTAGAGTTAATACATTAGAAATATCACAATTCTTTCTTAAATTATGACAATTATGAGAATAATCTATTCATTTTAATACAAAGTCAGTAATGTTTCCATGAATCTTGATGGGAAAAGACACACTTGTTTTCAATGACATGTGTATAAATCTATGTGTGAATGAATATGCAAGTAAGCTTTGTTGGTGAGTGACCAGTGTTGATGACTATTAAAAGCCTGTGCCACTAACTATGCAAAAAAATTAGTCTCCTTATTCAAACTCAAAGAAGTAGCTTGAAAATTTTAAGAAACTTTGTAAACTTTTAACTGAGTTCACTTGTTTCTACCCACCATTTCTACCCCTTGACAATGAATATAAACATATTTTTCTTATAAAGTAATCTAAATAGTAGGTAGGATTATATAAGGGTTTAATGGGTTTTCTTTACCATAAAGAATATAATGATCAAATAAAGGTTGGAAAAATTATAAAATGGATTATTAGTGAGTAACTAAATCTTTAAACTGTCTTCCTAATAATCTAATATAGATGCATGCTTCTTTCTTGTACCTTCAATTACCAGGTGCTGCTCATCTTGAATTTTCAAATATTCCAATCTATGATCTTCATCATCTAGAAGAGTAAGGTAATTCTGTGTACGGAGGAGGAAATGCTTCTATTAATTTGATTGATAAACTTGAAACAAATATGAAAATAAAAATGAGTAACAATTAAAAATAGCCCTGTAGTTACATACCCCATGTGACAGATATTAGGCATACTACAGTTGTTCAAATTACTTGTTCAGTAATTTATGTGGTAAAATGAGGGGAAAACTGTATAATTTGTAAACATGTACTTTATATCTCTAAAACAAAGTTATATAGGATTTTGAGGAGATCAGAAGAAGGCTCATTACACATCAAACCAAAATTCATTGAAATTTAGATTTTCTGAAGAGCTTACACAAATTTTCTTTACTACCCAGCAAGAAATTCAGAAAATGTGCTTGTGATCAAGATGGAACTCGATCACTTACTAGGAATTGAAAATGCAAAACCAAATGTCACGTAGTAGAATTATACATTTCTGTTTATGCTTACCCTATTTAAAGTGCTCATATAATTAATTCATTTACTTCTTATAACTTTCCTAAGGGAGATATTATTATTTTGCCCATTTACTCATGAGAAAACTAAGATAGAGTTTAAGTGACTTTTCCTTGGTTATATAACTAACAAGTGGTGGAGCCAGGACTTAATTCCTGGTAGTGTGGCTCCAGGAGCTGTGCTCTTAATGGTGACTAACGGAGGATGCAAAAAAGAAGGAACCAGGGAATAGAGAATTGGTTAAAACTCCTTATGGTCCAATTTCAATTATAATCTGAAAACACAATGCACACGAAGCAATTAACAGCACTGTCTCTGAGGAGAATGAAAGAATGGAAAGGAAGAATGTTTACTATATACTTTTGTATTGTTTGAATTTTTTAGCATGTGTATATTACTTCAGAACATTAAAAATAAGCTCTATTTAGTTGAAAAAGGATATTTTCTGTTACTTTATAACAATAATCTTTATAAGATGATACTGTTGCCCTGGCCAGGTGGCTCAGTTGATTGGAGCATCATCCCATACACCAAAAGGTTGCAAGTTTCATTCCTGGTCGGGGCATATATTTAGGGTTTGGGTTCGATCTCTAGTCAAGGAGAGTACAGGAGGCAACCGATAGATGTTTCTCTCTCACATGGATGTTTTTCTCTCCCTCCCTCTCTTTCTAAAATCAATAAACATATCCTTGAGTGAGGATTGAAAAAAAAAAAGATGGTACTGTCAATGATGATAAAGTGACAAATATCTACATGTGTGCATATAGTAATTTAAAAAATGAAGTTTTCACTGAGATCCTTGGTATGGTTTTCAGCATAATTACTGTGGACAACAATCTCATACTCGTGAAATATGGATTTAATACTTGGTCTCTGAGTGGAGGTGCCTTCATGACTCTGAAATGCCTCTTACCTCACTGTTGTATAGCCACAGGCGCATATCTTCCTCTTTGATGCGCAGCCTCTGAGATAGATATTCATGAATTTCCTTGATGGTCTGCATTCGACTAAAACAGCCTGTGTAGGCTAAGACTCGCTTTAATGGAGCATTTGGAGAAGGTACATTTCCTATGGTCACAGTAATCACAATGAGGAAAAGACAGATGTTTAAAAAAGCACCCCTCAGCAATGGGGATTACACTATTTTAGGGAACAAGGATGAAAAATGAGAATTAGAGGTTTAATAATTTTATAAATTAAGTAGTTTTAAAATAAAACTTTAAAATGAAGACAGGAGGCCCAAGTATCTTAGAGTGAGTCCAAAGCTTTAACTCTGAAAGGAAGCAACAAAATCACAGAGACCCAACTGGCAGTACTCAGATCCCAGAAGAGTGGGGAATATAAACAAATAGGCATTAGTATTTTGGCTGCCCTCAGCTGGGTCATACTCAAAATCAACGCTCAGCATACGAATGGAGAAGATAAAATGGGACTGGATTTGAATTTCACAGATACATAACTGGATTCGCCTAATCCACTTTCTTAAAATAAACTGTCTTTGAATTACTAATCCCATTGCTCTCAGGCCATTAATCAGCCCAATTACGTGGCACACTGGTACAATTACACATAAAAATTTTACTTAAAATTCTAAGTAGGCATAGGCTCTACGTGGCCAAACATAGCTTTAAAGTGAAGCCAATAAACTTCCTGGGACCAAAAAAATTGACCTATTGAAAGGTAGAAGAGGGTAAAACTCATATGGCCTGCCTGCCCAATAAGATGGCAGCAGACATGACCTTGAATTCCTGAAAGGCTCAAGGTGGAAACAAAAAGGTGGCAATAAGGGGAAAGAGTGAAGAGTGATGAAAGAAAATGTCAAGTCTAACCACATACTTCAAAAGATACAGGATAAAATGATAAGAGATTATGGAAATCAAAGATAGGTTGCTAAAACAACTGCCTAAACCCTGGTTAAACTATTCAGGCAAAAATCTAGATAAATCTATAGCTTAAAATAGTCATCTGTCTATGGGAGGTTATGATTTATTGAGAAACCCAAATCAAAAATAAACTTAATATATAGATATAATCCATCTAGGGTCCAAATTATGTTCCAGGTAGTTTACCACCCATTCAATCATGGCTCAATTTTATTCCTCTTACTAAATGCACTTTGAGTCTTCACCTACAGAAAAGTATTGGCATCATCCACTTTTTTTAGAGCTTCCAAAAAGAATTTGCTCACCTAAAATGGGCTGAAAAATAATCTAAGAAACAATGGCTTCTGTGGCTTTGTCTATCAAAAAGGCTATATTTAAGTCATTGTAACTGTGGCAAGGTTTGTATATTTGTCATTACAAAAGTAATAAAAGAGCCTAGTAAACAGCTATAATAAATTGGGTAATGAGAAGAATGAAAACTATACTATGGCAGAACAAAACCCAACCATGATCAATTTTAAACACATAGCAAAGCAAATCTTTTTCTATCAGCAAGCAAAGGATAATCCCTTTCAAAAGAAAGCACAAGAGCAAATTTCTATAATTATTAATCAGAGGATTAGTTATAAGATTACAGCAAGAAAGCATATTTTTATAAACTTCAAAATGATTAATGATTGATTTCACAACTAATTAGTAAGGAATAAAATTTCAAATTAAGAACAAATTTGGAGCATAATAACTATTCAGTTCTAGGATTCAGAAGCATTTGCAAATATAGTGTCCAAGTCAATTTCTATTGTCCTAAGCCACGTAAGAAATTTATTTGAATTCTAGACAGCTCATTAAGCAGGCAGCCACTTATTATACATAGTTTTGTGCTTTTGAATAGCATCAACAAATCTAGTGGAATTTACAGAGCAGCAAAAATCTAGGATCAGCACAAGAGTTGCAAAGAATACTTAACTAAAAGCACAACAACATATCTTGCCTCTCATATTTCAGAGAATTGAAAAAGATATGGGCTCTGGGTGCCATGGAAGCAAGGCAAATACTTTTATTCAATGGGAAATTAAATGAAGAAAGTTTCATAGAGATTCTATTTCACATTTTCTTGATTTTGATGTTTTTCCCAGAGTTTGGTTAGGCAGAGATCACTGCTTTGCTATAACTCTTGCCAAACAATATGTGTGAGAATCTCTATATGTTATCTGAATATAAACTTTAAGTAAGACATTAAACTAACCCTATTTGATTTCAAAGGAGGGGTGGTATGTTAGGATTGGTTTGGGTTCATAGGTAGTTCTTGCATACTAAATTATATTAATTATAAAACATTGTGGAATTTTTAACACAAAGTTGAGACTCTGTAAATGGATGAATTCATTACTCCTACTGAAGAATCATTTCAAATATTTGCAAAGCAAAAACATAGAGCAAGTCTTACTCATCAATAAAACTTAATTTCATAGAGAAATCAAGGGGGAACTTTTTACATGTAATATATTAAAATGGGTATTTATTTGTGACTTTGATAGTCTTGATGTTTTTCAAAGCAAATGCGTCATTTTCACTTTAACAAATATTCCTTTGCTTTGTATTATCTGTGTCCCATAAGAGATAGGCTCCTCAGACTGAGTATAAAAAATGTATCGTGTTTTGTTAAAAAAAAAAAAAGAAAAAGAAAAAGAATCAACCCACAAAACACACACACACAATACCACATGATATTGCCAAAGAAATCAACATCTAAAAATTTGAGTGGAGTTGAAAAGAGGTCATTGACTGGCTGATTCTAATTTAGGTCAAGCAAATAATTTACAATGATTTGTTCTCAAAGAAACAAAGCATGTAAAATCTATTTCTATTTATTATCATTATATTTTTACAAACCAGGAAAGGAAACAACTCTTTCCAGTTTCCTGATGAGATTTTTCCTCTATTCCTGTCTAGTCTTGCGCATGACCATAGATCTAAGCCTCACAGTGACTACTGGTACAGTGGCACCAGACTTTGAGCAACTTGGTTGTTATTTTAATTTTTTTTAAGGAAATGCATGACATTCTTGCTGCATTCTTAAGTTACCTCTTGGTAAATGCTGAGGAAACATTCTCAGGCTCATCATACCCATATTCACCCAGATGTTAGACTGCTGTGTCCGAGTGGCAGGCTGCTGTCTCAGGAACAGAAGGTATCGAGGAAATAATTCCAGCTCTGGGATTTCTGTTTTGCTATTCTTGATCACCTGTTGTTTTAATACATATATAGTGATTTATTTTTGAACTAAAATGTTTAACAGGTTTACTACTTGTATTTCAGATTACAGAAATTCATAGATTTAAATTACATGCGTTTAAATACACCCCAGTTTCTGCTCCTAAATCCATCTGCTAAGATTAGAACTCCTAGTGGGTATTTTTTCCCCTTTCATTTAGAAGCAGTAAGATCAAAATTAAATCTTAAAAACTACAGTATTATCTAATTTTACTACCCTCACACTGTATCTTTTTTTCACTTTTACATATTTCGTGTATATAAATGATGGTCTTTTAAAAGACAAATTCTTAAGGCTGGAAATTATAAGTCAAAAAGTATGAAGCCATGCCATTAACTATATAGGTCATGTTGCCTACCAAAGTGCAGCAATTTACAATACTCCCAGAGATGTGTGAATAATTTTGATAAGATTTTTTTTAAGGCACATTGATATGACAGCTATCACAATATAATCTAACAAAATTTTTTCGAATGAAGTTAAAGACAATAAGCACTACTAGAGCCATCTTATGGAAAAGAACAAACTTTTTGGCCAACCCAATAATTAGTCTGTGTGTGCCATGAGATGAAAAAGGCTGAAAACCACTGGCCTAGCCTCATGAGTCCCTGACTTTACTGAGTCCAGTGACTATTCCCTCCACTCCCTAAGTGCCACCTACTCCCACAGGCACATCACTGCATGGTTGGTACCTAATATACCAGTCAATAAATGTACAAATAAATGAATGAATGAGAAGGAACCTAAAATTTGTTCAACTGATTTGAACTGGTATTGAGTACACTGCTACCACAGGTAAAAACTAATTTGTGGATAGTGAGGTTCATATATAAAAGTAATAGAAGACCCTATCTATGACTGCTCCTTCTATAAGGTACTATTAGCTATACTTACAGGTCTAGGAAGGGCCAGATTTGCTCCATACCAATGATAAAGTGCTCGCCACACAGGTTCAGGGACCATTTCATAATCTCTTCCATGGATCAGCTGTGGGGTTCGTTTTAATCGTCCACCTTCTAGTGTTAATGATGTAGCCTTAGAATAAAATGTAAATGCTGATTTTCAATATTACAGTCTCTTGTATTTCAACAAAATGTAAAGATATAAGAACAAACACACGTCACTGCTCAGTTTCATGCTACTGGAAAAAAAAACAAATTTTCTAAAAGAAATTTTTATTTTTAATTTACCAAATAAACTATTTAAGAAAGGAATTCAAAGCAAGTCATTTGGAAAAATCATCAGAGCATTTGGAATTAATAAGTCTGGTTTTCACAGATTTCTTTCAGACAATAAAAAATATTATTTTGGAAAAATAATTCCATTTACATATGAAATTACATTTTCACGGTAGCTGTTCTAAGTAAGAATAAGAACATTTCCAAGGACTACTACACTGCTTCTAGGCAAGTGCTAAATCATATTCTCTCGGAAATCTACTATGCAAAGAGATTTCCATCCACAACAGGTTAATTAAATGAACCATTAATGATTTCTTATGTGCTAAAACCTCTAGAATAAAATTTATTTGCAATCTGAAAGAGAATGATTTTAAGTAGATGTCAAATTACTTACCTTTACTGGTTCTTGAGTTACTAGTGGCTGGTTATCAATAGCCCCTGGTTTCTGAGGACTGAGATGCAACAAAATATTCCCATTGGCTCCTAGCAGACACTGGTTGTTATTATCGGAAGTGTTATGTTGTCGAGCAAAGCACATATCTGCCCCTGGTGTGGCAGAATACAAAAAGCCTGTGAGGAAATAGAGGGTGGAATCTCTGTATTTTTAATTATTATATATAATAGGCTCAAAGATAAGAACTCAAGGTCCATGTATTAGGTTAATGCTATTATCCCATTGGCATGTCAGTACAGTAGATTCTGATAAATCTGTAGAACCTAAAAAATACAGATGTATTCCTTTCTGGATAACGCCTAGCATAACACTAGGTGGGATAAAAAATTTAAAAATTGTTACCAAATGAATATTTGGCCAGCCTCCTAAAATATATGATAATTCACAACAAGAATTCTAAGTTCTCTGATAGGAAAAAAAGATATGTATAGCCAAGTAGCTAGGCTCTCCCACACTCTCCCATAATTCTCCTCTTCTACCTGTAAACACATCGCAAATATTCATGGGAAATAATGGTGATGAGTCTAAACCAAAGGGAAGAAGCTAAAATAAGAACTTCAACAGAAGAATGCTAGGGGGAAGAAACCGTTCCCTAATAAATCTATTTGAAAGGAAGGCATCAGTAATACTGGGATGGCCAAAAAGCCCATAAAAGATGTTTCCATAAAATAAAAGACACATTTTTCATTTTCACCAATAACTTTATTGATTTGGACATTTTGAGTATGTCGGCTATCTTCCGCTATTGGCTTCTAGTGGGTTGAGGCCAGAGGTGCTGCTAAACATCTTCCAATGCAAAGAATTATTTGGCCAAATGTCAATAGTACCAAGAAACTTCACAGAACACTTTTGACACGTTTAACCAGTCACAGCACCTTCTCCATACACTGCACAAATCTTTTATTGTGTTTTTGTTGCATTTTTACCTTTCTTGAAATAATAAAACATAATATACTAAAAATGTTGCGTATTTTATTCCATTTTCAATATTAAAATGGCTACCCAAAAATTCACCAATGTTGATAAATTTTTTTTAATGCATGCTGATACGACAGCTGTCACAACACAATCTAACAAAACTATTTCGAATGAAGTTAAAGAAAACTAAACACTACCAGAGCTGTTGTCCGGTAAAAACTAAGTGAACGTTTTGGCCAACCTAATACAATCGACATATACACACAGAAAAATGATTAATGATGACAGTTGTGAACTTCAATGATATTTTAAGAAATTTCAACTCTCAACTACATGTTAATCTCAGGTAAACATTCTAGCCATCATTTACTTTGAACCTTCTAACTGTGGCACTGCTCAAGCTGTAAATAACATAGGTTATATAGTAAGCATATCAAAAAGACCTTATAGAGGTTTAAGGATTAATCCTGGTGTGAAAGCCAATCAGAGACAGCACTCCCAGGACTGCTAAGTGATCTTTGTAATGTCAGATGAGGAGAGAAGCAGTTTCCTAGAGAAAATGCTAGCTGTGTCCAGTGTGCCTACTCCCTTTACAGAAAAGGAAAAAAGATCTCACAGATGAATTAACAGAATAAGAACGACAGTCTTGATCCTATATCACCAGAATAATAGGGGATCAACTTAATTTAGCTGGGCAATAAAAACACCAAAGCATCTTCCTTATCTTTCCCAACTTAGTGTAGAACCACTAAGTTTTGGGTATCAAGGACTGAAGGGAATTATGGGAAGCATTGTGAATTCTTTCTCAATATTTTAACAAAACAATTCCCAAATTCTGGCCTGACATGTCTGTAAAATTTGATATGAGTGTGCATTTAATAGAATGAAGGCACGCTTATAGTTAGAGAGAGTCCTAAAGATAGAAATTTAGATTTTTAATTCCCAAATCTAAGTTTATTGACAAAATAATTTAGTAGCAATATGGAGAAATGTAGCTTAATCAATGAAAACTGAAAATATTTAAGAATCTTATAATCATTTCATCCAAAACTTATTTCTGTGAATGGAAGCCTCATGCCCAATATCCTACCAAGCACACTTTGACAAAGTATATTCCTTTAAGAACTGATGACTGTGCCTAAACCTCACGGGAAACAAGTCATACTTACCACTGCCAGCAGTTTCTGATGCTTCAGATGCAGTAGAAATGTTGTCTGAAAATTTCTCTTCTGTGGTGTTCATATAACTGAGGCTGCCTCCTCCGATTCTATCTTCACTCTGCTCTATAGAATGTACTGCTATTCCAAATGGGTATTTTCCTCCATTCAGAACAGATGATGGCTCAATCACAACAGGGCTGGCATCCTAAAAATCATGGAGTCAGAGATAAAGAGGTAAAATTTAATAATGTAGACTTCAAAAATGAATCCCAAAATTATTTATTGTTTCTAATCCTCCCGTGGTTGGCTATAGTCATTTAAAACCATTTTAATGTAACACTAAATTTCTTCAAAGGGGAACAGTATGTATAAATAAAATTGGTTAAGGTAGACTGGGAACAGACTGCAAAGGACTTCGTGGTGTATAAAGTAATTTAGACTTTGTTGTTGTTACATGCTACTGAGTGGGCTCCAACTCCTGGTAACCCTATGAATGAGTGATGTTCACAATCAGTGAACATTAGCCCTACTTAGCCCCTGAAGACTCATGCC